>JBBBDQ010002037.1:77500-282500 GCA_037127315.1 Ascarosepion bandense | reverse complement strand
AGCCACGCTGAAGCGGAGGGAAGTGTCTGAAATCGAGATTTCAGAAATACCTGTGAAGATTTCTATTCCTTTCATGCCAGTGCATTTCAAGCCCGAGACGCCAAGTACTTATGAGCGTTTCCATTAAACAGAGGGCCGTACGACCGACAAAGTCCTTTGTCTTCTCTAGCAAATGGTGTCTCCCTGTGGGGTCTGCAGATTTGGGTAAGTCTTCAGTGGCATTAAGCACTCAACGCTCTGCCAATTCAATTATGAGGCTTTCAGTATCGGATTCATTAACTTTCGGTCTTGGAATTACTTTAGCTGGCAAGCCTCTAAAGATCCCCAGACATTTCAATACATCTACGATAGGCTCTGCAATAATTCATGCGGGCGCACACACACACACACACACACACACACACACACACACACACACACATACACACACACACACACACACACATATATATATATATATATATATATATATATATGAAAATTATATAAATATTTGACTTATAGATAAATAGCGTTATGTAGATAAAACAAACATATTAATAAGACACATGCACGCACACACACATATATATGTATACATATATATAAATATGTATATATATATATGTATGAATTAATTACTGTCTAGTTGCCATGAACACAATTTAATCTGTAATATCTTCTGTTTACTTATAAATTTAATCAATTATTTAATTAAATTTTCTCTCTCTCCCTTATCTCTCTTTACACACACACACACACACACATATATATATATATATATATATGAGAAATATTTCTATGTCTATATATAATAATATAAGTGGTTTGAACTAGTGTATATATATTCCACAGTTTGATATTTAATTTTGATAAATGCTCAATACGAAAGTAGGGCACATATATATATATATATATATATATATATATATATATATATATATATATGAAATTGAAAAGATGAGTACTATTGGGCATATTAAAAACGGTTAAAACCGGTTCCGCTCTCACTCTTCAGGCCTAATAGGGAGATTATTTTAGATTAAAATAAATCATGAAATGAATGAAGGAAAGGGAAGAGAGACTGTTTCACGGTTGTGTCCCCGTCACACCCTATATTTCATTCAATAGTTCTAGAATCTTTGTATATCAAGTACTGCAAACCATCGTTCTATAAACAGCGTGAATGTTTGCTGGGATTTGCTATCATTACCCTCTAGTAATTCTTCTCTTTTTATATTATAAAATTTATTTTTTTCCCTTTCACTTCCAATCACTTTATTAATTTCATGATATATTTTACTCTACGTTAATCTTCTGATGAGGCCTGAAGATCGGGAACGAACTGTTTGCTTCTTTTTTTAAATGTCCAATGGTATTCAGGTTTACACTTCCATATTAATAACCTGGATCTGAATCTACCAAAATGTTTATATATATATATATATATATATATATATATTTGGAAAACTAATATTTTATCTATGAATGGTCTACTTCTGTATTGAGCACATTTTTATAAAAAGTAAATAATAAACAGTGTAATATATATCCATTAGTTTAAACTATATATATATATATATATATATATATATATATATATATATTCATTTGTATGGGTATTCATGTAGAGTAACATTTACACAGCGTGAAAGATTAACTGACTATTTAGACATGTCAAACTATTGTTCTCATCTTTGTTGTTTCATTACAAAGTTTCGGCCGTTGTACCCTCCGACCTTCTAGGAGTGTATTTTGGTAATCTAGCGAGCATTCTGAACTGAACCCTTTATTAAATCTACGGGAGTGGACTGTTCTAATCCCTTTTCTCCAGTGCACTTGTTCTCAGTAAAAACAGTCGAAAAATTACCGATTACTACTTAATAACATCAAAACTAGAGACGATATCCTTAAACACAAGAAATGGAAAAAGAACAATCTACAGCCTGAGATTAAACACAACAAAAATGAGGACAATAATCGGAATATAGCAATGTGAATATTAATAACTCTTTTAACTTTTGAAAGTCGGCAAACTTCGGCAAACTTCGGCAAACTTCGTTCTCAATATTTAATGAAGCAGCTGTTGGTTAAGTGCATTTGCAATGAAAGATATTACGTTGAAAAATTAATATTTTTGTTGTTTAAAAAATACTTTCCTGATATGGGTTGCCAACTTCTGTTTTTAGACACGATTTACATACATGTACACAAAGAAACCCAAAAACTGCTCTAAGAATTACACTGGCCAACAAAACAAAAAGTGGCGTCAAGACACTAAACATTATTTTCAGTTAACTTGAGGACGCTGAATCTGAAAATTCAGTCAGTGAGTTAATTGCCATACCTGATACACGCTTGGGCGATCATGTCTCGACAGAGACATGACAAATAGGGCAGAAGATTATCCCGCAGTAGGTTGCCATTGCTTTCTGCGGTAGACTGGTTGCTGACCAAGGCTATAGAACCCAATCTGTCCTGCTATTTAACACATAAATGGAAAGAATGGGCGGATTAATACCTTTCCCAAGGGTATTTGCGCGTAAGTGAATGCAAGGAATTCAACTGGAATTCGAACTCGGCTCTCCGATTTCTCGTTCCGAGTCGATTTGCGCCACAACGCACATCCGCCCTGACTGATCTGAAAATTACCTTACTTTTATTGCTTAGCTACTGTTTTTGCTGTACAGAAATTCTTCATTATGGAAAATAAAATTTAATTTGTTTTCCGTATATATGACATTGACTGATGGCAATATTTCTGAAGATAAAATAGAAACTTTTCAATTCATATTTAAACCAAATAATATTTGTCTACTTCTTGAGAAATACTATATTTTCAATAACAATCAGGAACTTATTTTTTAAAAGTAACACGATTGAATATATTAAGATCAACAAGTACATTCATCAAATCATTTAACTAACAGCAGGAAAAAACCCTTCGTGAACATAAAAACTGTGATAATTTTTTTTATTTTTTTGTTGTCTGTCATGTTCAGTGTTATTTAAGTCTTTTTGGATACACCAGCAGAAGTCAACCATTATTCGTTTATATCTCTGGTAGTGTTCTTCCAATGTTTTGATATCCTGATGAAATCGTTCTCCTCGCTCATCACTCACATCACGTGCAATTGGCCGGAAATTTATCTGGGTGGTTACGTAAAAGATAAATCTTAATACTCATATTAGCGTATTACTGATAAAGTTCATTACTGATTAATCAGTTTATTCGAATTTTGGTGATTAATTAAAATAAAATTCAGTATTTCTATCTGAAAGTTTTTGACTCAAAAACGCTTTTTCTGATAGAAATTGTTTACTTCAGATGTTTGACAAGAATTGTTCAGCCTACTTGAAACTGGATGGGTTTCTCAGATCTTTATTAACTAAATGTTGCTATCAGCCAAGATTGTAAACTGATATTATTTCACTAATGAGCAATTTCAGTTCAGTAAAAACGGCAGCTAACCATAAAATCTAAAATCATTTTTGGAATCAGCCTCCATCAAATTAGCTAAAAAAAACGGTAAATTTTCGTTTTAGGTGCCGACGGCTTTTCCCCCTTTAAATTTATCCAAAATAGCATTATTTCTGTGCAAATGTATATGCTGAACTCAAATCAACAATTAGTTATTGAAGAAACTTACCTTTTTTGCTTTGAAAGTTATAAAAAAAACGAACTATACCTCGCACTATTTCTCTCCCGTAACTCTCACGAAGTCATGTAATTAACTGCAGAATGACGTTTTACGTAGGCAGCAATTTTTTGTCGATTTTTTTTCTTTTACTGAAATTTCTTGCGATGTACTTCCGGTAATGAAAGTACTAAGCGTAGAAATACAATAGCGCATTACTTTCATTACCGGAAGTACATCGCCGGAAGTATCAGTAAATGAAGAAAAATCGACCAAAAATCTGCCAAAATTCGTTCACATGCGCAGTACGTCATTCTGCAGTTAATTACATGACTTCGTGAGAGTTACGGGAGAGAAAAAGTGCAAGATATAGTTTGTTTTTTTATGGACATTTACATAAAAAAGGTAAGTTTCTTCAATAACTAACAGTTGATTTGAGTTCAGCATATATATTTGCACAGAGATAATGCTATTTTGGATAAATTTGAAGGGGAAAAGCGTCGGGACTTACAACGAAAATTTACCGAAAAAACTTTTTTATTTCTTGGCACGAAAAATCGTGTCGACCAGTTTTTTTCTACTCGTCATACCTAGGCAAGCACTTCTAGACATACATACGAACCCGTCGATTTTGATGTATGAGGTATAAGTCGACATATTGAGCAACAGCGAGGATTATTTTCTGATGTTTTTACCATTGTCCTTCGTCTCTGAGCCAGTCAATGTCACTGATTTCGAAAGTTCTAATATTACTATTTTGGGTGAAGTTAGTGTAAAATACACTGACAACTGAGAGGTTATTCTTTAACTTGACTTCGTAGCTTAACTACGGCCATCCAATATTTTTGTCCACATTGGCTATACACGATGACCTTAGATATTCTGCAGTCACTCACCCTTTTATCATGACCAAACCACAGAAGTTATAACGGTATTAGGAAAATCAAAATTGAACAAATTGTTGCATTTACGAGAAGATCGACACAGATCACAACGTTTGCAGAAAACAGCTGATTCATATAGGACCTTTATGAAGCTGATATATATATATATATATATATATATATTTATACCATCAAAATTTGACAATACATGAAAAAAATGGTTAAAATCAGTGATTTTTATCGGTGACATCCCGCCTAACCACCAAAGAAAATTGTCTCTATTTTATTTGAGTATTGCATCGTTAATTGGGGTTAAGAGTAAGGAAACGAAGTGGATGGCGTCCTATTTGTCCGCGCAATGGTCAATATTTCATAGATTTACTCCAACTTATATAAACAGACGGACAGACGTGATGGATTTCAGAAAAGTAAATACAACGCAACTTATGGCTGGGATAACAAGAGATAGATTTTCTGGGTGTCAGTTGTTGACCTTTTATAAAGTAATTCAACTTGACGGATATAAACACATATTTCTTTTCTGCTTCATTGATTAATGCTTTTTAATAAACCCAATATATTCGTCACTTGTGTTGTCTTCTGCTTTTGCCAGTTCTTCAACGAACCGATCATGCAAAATAAACAAGTCAACGAAGGAAATAATTGTTGGTATTAGTCTTCATAAATCTTTTTGCGGGTGGAAAATTTTCCCCTCTGTTCACACGTCACTGATTGGTTAACATGTTAGCTAATCAGTTTTGCTCCCGAAGATTGATTTATCGCATTACATGTAAGCAGGCAAAACTGTCATGTTTTAAATAGCCGTACCGAAAGAGAAACAGTGAAGAACAATTAGTTTAATCACAGAAAAGACTGCTAACCTAACAATATTGCCTGGCTATGAATCTCTGCTCAATATAAGGGCTCAGAATTTCCACGTTAAAGAGCGACCTTGTATCACATGCGGCCTCAGTGGGAAAATTTCTGATAAGTACCCACTCGAACACAACCTTATCTGACTGTCTGTCTCTGGGTAAAGAGGAACCCAGACGAAGCTATGCGGAGAGGCAGAATCTCGTCTTGGGAAAGATTAGACAAGGGGCCGACCCAGCATTATGCAAGTTCTATCAAAAGATTTTGCCCAAGCATCAGGTCTCGGAATTCTCACGTTAAAAAGATAGGTTTCTGGTAAATACACACAGTTCCACCCGAACCCAGACGAAGCTACGCCGAAGGGCAAAATTTCATCTAGGGAAAATTAGACAAGGCACCGACTCTGCTTTAAGCAAGGTCTAGGGAAAATTTTGCTTAAGCTTAAGGCCTCAGAATTTTCACATTAAAAAAGGGGGTTTCTGGTAAGGACCCAGCGCAGTCTAGCAGGTTTATTTATGATTTTAATTTTGTAGTATTCTGAGTTATCATTACAAAAAGCAAAAAATAAGATTCAGTATAGAAAATTTTATAATTCATAAGGTTCTGCGTTTAATATAATGAAAACGTGGCCAAATATTTCGAACATGCGCCTTTCGTCTGTAAGGATACAGAAGGTGTTTCCCTTTGGTGATGATGACTCACATGTATCATGTGACATCCACTTAATGAAGTTCCTGTATACAGTGACGGAAACCCCAATTAATTTCAGTTCGCTGACAAATGCCAAACGAGAAGTTTAGATTTTGTACCCCTTTCCTATGGTCCGGTCAAACGCTAAGAATGTTTCCCTAGCAGATTACAAGTACATGCAGTTTCCCTTTAGTGATATATCTTTCCCAGATATAGCTTGAAATTTCAGCTTGCAGCCCTTAACATAGGCAAACCCAAAATTCGACTTTTCCCGTTAGGGGAATATGTCCTCGCCTGGGATATAGATGAATCTAGTTCGTTTGATTCTCGAGTCCGAAAATATTTTCTCCAGATACAGGAATATCTCCATATTATATGTAAGACACTTCCTAATTCTTTCTTCTTAGACTCTGCTTTGTTATTTTAGTACAGTACTGTGCAAAAGTATTAGGACAAGGACTATTTTATCTTTTATGAGGCATCAAAACAAAGTTTAAAATCACCCCCTGTCTCAACAAAAATATTAGGAGGAGTGATTTTCCTAAAATCTCACTGAAATTCAAGTACAGGTGAAAAGCCAAGAAAATTACTAATAAATATTGATTATTTAAAACTAGGTGTAAAAGAAATGTATTAAAGCGAAATTATATTTAATTTTTCCATTTTCTATTAAACAAGTTATTTTGAAACCACTCATTATTCTATTATCCTTGGATATGATTGACTTATTTCTTAAAAAAATTGATAAACCTAATATTACTTCGCAAGACACACTGGGAACAAATACAGGCCGCTTGGCAGGAGATACCATTAGATACATTGAAGAGGCTTGTGATGTCAATGCCTGATAGAATGGAGGTTGTGATTAAACAAAAGTCTATTATACTAAATATTAAATTTATTTTGTAACAAGTACTTTTTTCTTGTTAATGCATTTGTTGAGTAAATCAAATAAAATTATTTTAATTAAATTGTTTATTTTCTGTCAATATGCCTCATAAATGATAAAATAGTTCTTGTCCTAATACTTTTGCACAGTACTGTTTATGTGATATTCCATTCCCCTCGTGGAACATGTGTATATACGTACAGATAGTTTTGTGTATGTCTTGATATTATAAAATTACTCTGAAAAGAAAATATGTTTGTCATGTTTTTTTCCTTTCAGCCATGCCGTTCCGTCCATGAAAATTCGGTGTTAATATTTCATGCTTATAACGGGGGAAATACAAATGGGAGAAGGAGAATATAACTTTCTATCAAGCGCTCCCCTTACACAAAAATGAGACCCGAATTCGCGTCTCACCGCGTCAGGAAGTTGACGTTTTTACGTCCAGCGTCCAGCGGAGGACGATAACAGATTGTATCACAATTGCATTCTTTTGAAAAACATGACACAGATTGAGTAAAATTTTGTCAGTAAAATTGGCTAGACGGATCTATTTGGGATTTAACATAAAATCACAAATCATCGTTTTAGAGGGCTTTGTTTAGGCTACTGAACACGTTATCACCCAGAACCTGTACCCATGGTTAATAAGCCACAGATGGACCCTGTGGGTGCTGAATGAACATAAACATGCTGAAGCAGGCGTCTGGAACAGCTATTGGCTTACAGCCATAATAGACAGAATATTGTCGTTGAGCCATTAATTTGAGTATAAACGTTTCTTATAATGGAACATAATCCTCTACATTGTCATTAATGAATTTTTGACCACGAACAATTCTTTTGTAAATTTCAATGCATCTCTATAATAACCCCTTTTTAAATCATTTCCATCCCCAAAAGTAAGGCGTTAAAGTTGCTAACCCACAAGGCGTTTACCGACAGTGAAAAACTCTGCGAAAAAAGTATTGAAGAGAAGGGATAATAAAAAAAAATCTAAGATTCGAATCGACAAAAGACAAAGAGTAAAAATGCGTTTTGATTTTTGAAGAATTTAATGAACGAGAAACCGGGGAGCCGAGTTCGAATTCCAGTTGAATCCATTGTATTCACTTACGCGCAAATACCCTTGGGAAAGGTATTAATCCGTCTCTTCCTTCCAGTTATGGGTTAAATAGCAGGACAGATTGAGTTCTATGATTAAGGCTTCTACTGGGCATAAAGTGGGGGATCTGTTTTATATTGTTATGAAGTAATAAACTAATCCCCCCCGTATTACTACATAATAATATAATACATATCTTCCCTTTCTAGCTATGAGTCAAATAACAGGACAGATTGGGTTCTATAGCCTTGGTCGGCAACCAGTCTACCGCAGAAAGCAATGGCAGCCTACTGCGGGATAATCTTCTGCCGAGTCAGTCATGTCTCTTTCGAGACATGATCGGACAAGCGTGTATCACGTATGGCACTTAACTGTCTCACTGAATTAACAGGAAACTAGGAAACATAAGATAGACATGACAATAAACATTCATTATTGCAGGGACGAATTGCAGATTTGTATATATGCAAGATGAATTCTGTCGAGAAGAAAACTGTCTAGCACAATACAGCCAAAATATATCCTCTCTAGTAAGCCTTGAAATTGATTCAATATAATCGTTACACATAAAAAACGAGAGACCGACAAGGCGCAATGAATTCTCCTCCTGGTGGCTGGCATCAACCGTTTTGATGGTGGACAAAAATAGTTCTCTAAGATTACTAAAAAGATAGAAATTTTATTTTGGAGGCGTTAAACATTTATAACCATTTGACGTTGTGGGGTGGACTGCAACTCTGTGTAATGGTTAGCAAACTTGTATTGCTAGATCAATTACGACTACATATCTACTACAAGGAAATTGAATGAATGGTAATCAGTAAAATGAGGAACCAAATATTCCAACTACAAGTTGGTGATCTTTTCTATGTGCTCGGTTCTTTCAGGACGTAGGCGATTATCGCTTTCAACTTCTCCCTATCCCTAGTGGCTGGTAGTATGTTTTCTCCTGTTACACCACGCAACCCCCGTTGCGTCATCTACCTACTCAGACCCTTAAAATATGTTATCCGCTGCTTTCCCCTGTCTCTTTTTCTTTCTATTAGGCCTGTCAGTATCAGGTTCTCCAAGCCCTCCTTCCTCATTGCATGTCCCAGAAACTTCAGTTGTTTCGTCCTGATTAATTTTCTTTTCGTTGCCATTTTTCCAAAACCTCGTCATTGCTCACATGCTCGGTCTATGATATCTGCAGCATCCTTCTGTAGAACCACATTTCCACTGCTTCAAAGTTTATCCTCATCTTCGATGATACTGCCCAGCATTCACTGCCGTATTGAAGAATTGACGTCAAATAGCAATCTAGCACTCTCTTCTTTGTTTCAAGTGAAATTTTCCTGTATCTTAGTACTTTACTTAGCTTCTGGAACGCAGCCTTCACAATGATAATTCGCTTTCGCATCTCTGTATCGCACTTTCCAACTCCTGTTAGAACATTTCCTTTAAATTTTGTGCTTGCTTGATTCTAGTATCCCACACCTGTATTTGACATTGTGGGCTGCTCTTTTCGCTGATGACCATGCATTCTGTTTTCTTGGAGTTTATTTGTAATCCTTTTTTGTCACTCTCCTCACCTACCTTCTGTAAAAGGTCTTGTTGTTTTCTTTCCATGTCTGCATTCAGCACTTTATTATTAGTATACCTTATGTTGCATACCAAAATCAGACAGGTGCAGATATTTAAATACCTGAGAAAAGCTGTAACAGAAGACAGAAAGGGAGATACGGATATCTGAAGGTGCATTGGCATGTCCAAAGATGCATTCCAGAAGCTGAGAAGAGCATTAAGAGACAGGAAACTTTTGCTGCAAACAAAGAGCGTACTGGATTGTTACGATGTCTGTCATTTAAAACGGCAGTGAATGCTGAAAAATCTCATAAAAAATGAAGGAATGACTTGAAGCAACCGAAGTATGGTTCTACAGAAGGATGCTGAGGATACCATAGACGGAACACGCAAGCAAAGACGAGGTTTTGGAGAAGATGAACACAAAAAGAAAACTGATACGTAACATTAGAAAAAGATGGATGAAGCTTTGGAACATGTAATGAGGAAGGAGGGCTTAGAGAACCTGATAGTCACGGTTAAAGGGGAAGAGAGACAAGGGAAAGCAACACTCGATGATAGTGGAGCTGGGGTTGAGATGAATAATCGGAGAAAGGGTATTAAGAGAGACAAAGAATAAGGAGAAGTGGAAGACCATGATCACCTAAAGGTCCATATATTTGACTTTTTGCCACATCTAAGCTACGCGTATAAAATATCTTTAAAATGTATTTTTTTCGCTTCGGCGTAATACTTCGCACATATGTTTGGAACAATTTCGACTAAGTTGTGAGTTCAATCCGCACTGGGTGCCACATTTATTCGGCCTTGTTCTAAATTTAACCTACGCTTAGAAAACATCCATGTAGTGTATTTTGGGGACTTCGAGGTGTTGCAATGGTTAGCAAGGTAGTCTCACTAAACCACTTTTGAGTAGTGAGTTCGATCTTCACTGCGCGCTTCATACTTTCGGCCTTGTGCCACATATAAGCTACACTGCGAAAAGCACCACACAAAGGATTTTAGGCGCTTCGAGGCAGTTTAATTGTTAGAAAAGCTGTATCATTAGATTGATTATGACTGAGTAGTAAGTTTAAGCCTCACTACTTGGATCACATCTAAGTAAACACATCTACACTTTTTTATATCTGTGTGTGTGTGTGTGTGTGTGTGTGTGTGTGTGTGTCCGTTACCTATAGACTCCGAAACGGCTGAACCGATTTTCTTGAAAATTTGCACATTTGTACTATAAGCGTCTGCCAGTGTTCTTAGCTAGGTTTTGTGTCGATGTAACCCCGATAAATATTGAAAATCGATAATCAAAAAATCGGGTTGTAGAAGGAGTGGTCCGATTTTAATCAAATTTGATACACTCATAGACAAAGACATAAGAAACAATACCCAGAAGTTTCAAGGTTGCAGTTCTTACAATAGTGCAGAAAATCGATTATATATATATATATATATATATAAGGCAAGATATTTGTGTGTGTGTCCGTTTATCTGCCTGTATGTCTATTTTTTCAGCCCTTTTTTTTAGTTTTTGCTTCGGGTTTGACTCTATATAGGTATAAATGTAGTTCATAGTCTCAGCCATGATACCATTTACTCAGAGAACTTATTTAGCCTTCAAACTTCAGTTTACGACGAAAAACCTTATTTGATATCGATACCAGGAAATCAAAATTTGACTTACATCCATTCATTTTTCTTTCATTCTACAGTTTCGCTTTAACTAGAAACAACTATTGCTTTTTAGTCTTTCGTGCCAACGTCCAAAAAGTTTGAGCTCCAGGACCATGGATTAGTTTTAAAGCTGTCATTACACACGAGCAACGCCGGGCTATACTGCTAGTCACTCTATAAGTCCAAGGTCTGACACATAAATGGCGCCACAAATAAAAAAAATCTGAATGATTTTCATGAAGTACTAACCTTCAAATGACATGTGACATAATTTGGGCTTAATCGGATTATTAGTTTACAAATTAGTTATTTAAGTAAAGCTAGTGTTGGAAATTATCAAAACAATAGAAAATTCTGAATTTCGTGTGCTGCTTTCTGATGGGAAAAATATTGCTTTCTGATGGGGAAAATACTGTTCAAACAATGCAATGGCTTGATAAGTGTTATTCAGCTTCTGCTCCGTCGGAAACAACGTTTAAGAGGTGATATGCTGACTTTAAACGCGGTTGAACTGAAACAAATGGTGCTGAACGTTCAGGTCGCCTGAAATCGGCAGTTGTCCCGGAAAACACCTATAAATCCACAAACTAGTTTGGCCGATCGTAAACCGAAGTTGCGTGAGATTGCAGATGAGTTGAACATATCAGAAGGCTGTGTATTCACCATTCTTCATAAACATTTGTCAATTAGAAAGCTCTGTTCAAAGTGGGGGGGGGGGGGGCGTTTGCTCATAGTCGATTGAAAACATTTAAAATAAAGATGAATAAAATTACCCTTTACCACCATAGAAAGCGTTGTTACCAAAAGACTGATATACCTACACCTGATTTCCTTTATTATAATAATAATCCTTCCTCTGGTAATAGTCTGGTCTGTGACAGCATATAATCCGCCTGCTTTTAACCGTCACTTGGCACCTCAAGGTGATGAAATGGTCAGCAAGCTTCTCCCGCTCGAACCAGTTACAACTGAATAGTGAGTTTGATTCTCACTGGGTGCCTCATATTTTCGGCCTTGTGTTACATCTGAGGGGTATATAAAAAGTCAACTCTCAACCGTCGCACCTCAATGTAATGTAATGGTCAGCAAGCTTGTCACGCTCGAACATATTACAAGCAAGTAGTGAGTTGACTTCTCACTGGGTACCCCATGCTTTCGGCGTTGGGCCATATTTAAGCGTGGTCCTGGTCATGACAGTAAACTGAATCTGACAGCAAGTCCTCTGGCAGACAGGTTGTGAAGAGCATGGAACCACCTCTTAATTGCTGTTGTTCCCAGGTCCGCCCTGACTCGGAGTGGTATCACCTGTTAGAGTTCCAGCTATGGGCAAATAATACTTAACTCCAAAATTCGGGTCAAAACACTATGAAAGTATAAAAATACACTTTTAGGGAAATATATACATTAAAAAAAGACTTTTATAGAAAAATATACATTTTTGAGGGGAAAATATTACCAAAAATACATTTTTAAAGATAAATTATTCTCAGCAAAAAACTAGAAGACATTTTCAGTTTTCTAAAATAAAAAGGAATAAAAACAAAACTTTTTATTAAATTTTGACCTTTCGTCAAATGGTTATAAATGTTTAACGCCTTCAACATAAAATTTCTATCTTTTTAGAAATCTTAGAGAACTATTTTTGTCCACCATCAAAACGGTTGATGCCAGCCACGAGGAGGAGAATTCATTGCGCCTTGTCGGTCTCTCGTTTTTTATGTGTAACGATTATAAATGAACATAAATAATACCGTAAAACTCTAACTTTTTGGCATTAAATAACCCACAGAGGTGTTGATATGCCTTTAAACAAAACAAAAACTCAAATATCTAAGCGGCTTTTTGAATACCAACACTAAACCGTCATTTATTTTTTCCTGATTCGGTAATCTTAAATTAGTCTTTTCCATTTCCTTTAGAGTTGTTTATTTTTGGAAAAGATGTATCCGATAAAACTGCCGGATCTCTGGAAGGAAACCATACATTGCCAAAGTTTAATACATAACTTCTTTAAAGGAATAAGTCAAATCGATTCTGGCCACTCGTATCCAATAATGCTTATCTACTCGGGCGGTTAGCTAATCCCCATTGCAGACGCCTGTCTAAGAACGTTCTGTGTTTGTTCACGAAGCCCACCTGTGGTTTATACATTAGAATGATACATCACGTTAACTAGCATGAACAAATCTGAACAGGTACCCGCTCACAATGACTTACGTCTTACCACAACCATCTGAACTTAAATTCTGTCGTCTATCCATTTTCACTCAGTCTTGGGTCAACTCGTGGTATCGTTTTCAGGTACTTTCCAAAGTAACTGGAAGGAATAGACGGTTTCATATATTTCCCAAGGGTATTTGCGCTTAAGTGAATGCAATGAATTCAACTGGAATTCGAACTCGGCTCCCCGATTTCACGCTCCGAGCCGATATCCACTGCACCACACAGCACACCCGCGTTGTTGTGCAGTGGATCATGTTGTATACCAAAATTAAACAGGTGCCGAAATTTAAATACCTGAGAAAAGCTCTCTAACAGAGGACAGAAAGGGAGATACGGGTATCTGAAGGTGTATTGGTATGGCCAAAGATGCATTCCAGAAGCTGAGAAGAGCATTAAGAGACAGGAAATTTTTACTGGAAACAAAGAAGAGCGCACTGGATTGCTATGATGTCTGTCTTTTAATACGGCAGATGAGTTGAACAGATAATACACATTGATCTAGGCTCGATAACTGATTAAAAGGATCCTTCACTGGCATCACCTTCTTCAGACCGATGCAAGGAAATTCAACGATCCTGGTTTTCATGGTTAGAGAGCGAACGATTTAACTACTCGGCTATATTACAAATGATAGCAAGTTGGTTTAATTGTCAATATTCACGGCGCTTAGTACTGAGGGGATAATAATTTGCTGCAACAATAGGGACTGTTGATTCAAGTCAATTTTCTGTACTTCACTCTGGAAAAGTAATGAGTTTTGGCAACCGCTAAGATTCAATATAGTCTAACAAAAGGGCCTGCGTCCCCATAACTTCTACTGATGACTGGCCTCCATGAATAAATAGGGGTTCTGTGAAATTGACTTCGACTAGTCATAAGTGGTCAGTTTTAATTCGTCAGTATCAATCACGTAATTTCACATAATTAACCTTCTGGGACCTCCCAATGCAGTTTGAGGATTTCTATATAGTTCAGCATACAGGTATTTACAGTGTTTTGATTGTGCTTCCAAAGATTTCAAAATCTGGAAGATTTCCAGGATCTCATACTCTCAGGCGGCTAATTAAAATAACTATTGTTTGAAAAATTGATCACCGTTTTGTTTTCACAACTGTGAGTGAATACACTTCTCTAGACCCTGGGAATTGTTATTTTCCTCTTGACCCCCATTTCAAACTATTCAGTTTTACCTTTTTCCAAAAAAAAAAGAAACTGCGGTATTCTCAGGTCGCATATTTTTAAATCATTACAAATCAATGAAGTGCCAAAAGATAGAACCAGAGCAGATGAGTTGAACAGATACTACACTTTGTTCTCGGCCCGATAACTGATTAAAAGGATCCTTCTTTTTTTTTCTTCTGAGAAAAGTTTTAGTATTAGAAAATCGCTCTGAAGAGGTGTGACATTGAACGAAAGATAGAATCACGCTCATGTCTATCTTACCGGCAAGGTGAGACTCGTATTCAGGTCACATTGTAGTGTAAGGGGAGCGCTAGAAAGACAGATGTCTTCTCCCAATTATATTTTACTCCGTTATTGGCATTATGATATCCATGACGTAATAAAAACCGATATTTCATACTAAGAATGCGCGTGATGGGGTGACACAATGTTAATTTAACATGGAACCTCTTTTAGTGTCAGTATCCATAAATGACTAATATTGCTCAATCACCCCGTTCATTGCCACACTAGTGTCTTTCATCGTAAAAATTCTGTTTGTTGCACTCAGAGATTGAATTTCCGGGAGTAGGCATGAAAGCCTGAAGTAAAAAATAGGCCAGAGCAAACAGAAAAACACCTTTATCCAAGACCTAAAAACTTTACTCCACAGTGATAAGTTAGGACACACGGTCGGATTAATGTCGGCTACTGTATAAACATGCCAAGTAAAAATTGTACAGGAACAGCAACTTTTGTCAAGCTGAGTTTCAAACATTCCGGTTTAAAGCAATGAAGGAGGTGCTGCTGAAGTGTTAGAATTTCACAGGGTAGAAAGAAAATCAGATAATTTAAACTTATCTACACGAAGTTTATATTTAAAAACAAAATCAGATAAGTGAGTGTGTCTCTACATGCCAACGATAAAAATTGCTAAATCCTCAAGATAAATATCAATTTTTTATATGCATCTACCAAGAATCGCTATTTAGTGCAATAAAGGGGTGCTGGTGAACGGTTAGAATCCCCGGAGACAGCCTTCTTTATAATTTAGGGAGAAAAAACAGTTATTTACATTGTCATATATACTACGTTGCGGTCATTGTGCATATCGACCTTCTTCAGGTGACTGGAATTTTGAAACGAAACCATTATTTCAAACACTGTGTTAGATTTTTTCGTTCTATGAGTGATGTCACTTCCGGACGTCTTAGTTATCCCTATTTAACATAACTCTCTCAGTTTTTGGATCACCACTACTGTAGCCAAGTACTGAAGTCAAAACCCTTTGGGTCAAATCACTGAAACTAACCAACGCAATCAGCCATGTGTCCTTAAGAAAAAATAAATATATTTTGAACCTCTTTCTCTCTCTTTCTCTCTCTCTCTCTCTCTCTCTATATATATATATATATATATATGTGTATATATATTAATCCTGTCACGCTCATGGAGAGACAAAAGCGAGGTAGCGTCGGCAAAGTTTATTCTTTTCACTACTAGTTATTAAACTTTACTAACAGTCATGAAAGCTCTTACCAGTTGTTCGCTCTTTTACAGAGCCTTATTATTTGATTTTTTTTTTTGCAATAACTACGTCGTCGAGTAGGGAAGAATATATATATATAACCTCTCTATTATAATAAAGACCGTTTTATATATATATATATATATATATATATATATATATATATATACTTCTCTCCTGGAACGCTCAGGTGTTTGGACTTTTTTTTTCTTATGTGTTAAATGTGTTAATGTAAGATACTCAATGGTAGGTATATCAGTGTATATGCTGCCGTCATTTTAGACAGCATATCGCTATAAATCTTTTGCAGCCATTTTTGACGGAACGGGCCCATAATAATCTGGAAACATTTACGGGTAATTAAACGCGGATATAAAATAAATTCTGGAAACACACAAAACAGGAAGTGGCTCATAAGACAAAAAAGCGTTTTTCTTACCGGATTTATTTAACCTGGGCAGCAATGCGATTTTAACAGAACTAGAAGTTCTACCGGGATTTATCATTGTTGAGAACGGTCTTAACAACGTAAAAGAGCTGATGACAACGTGTTGATTGCAGACACAGACAAACTTGAAAAAATCCGAGTAAATGTAGCAAAAGAAAACTGGAAGAAAGGACTAACCCTTTGGTGCAGTGAATTTCGGTTGGGAACGAAAACTCGAAGAGCCGAGTTCGAATTCAAGTTGAATTAGTTGAATTTACTTACACTGAAAATACTCTTGCGAAAGGTATTAATCCGTCTATTCTCCCTCCAGTTATGAATTAAAAAACAGATCAGATTGTACTCTATAATCTTGGTTTGCAACCAGTCTACCGCAGAAAGTAATGGCAAACAAATGCGGGAAAAATTTCCTGCTCAGGTATGTCTTTTTCAAGACATGTTCGTCCAAGCGTTTATTATTTATGGCACTTAACTGAATGACTGAATAAACGGAAGAGGCCTAGATGCATAGTACAAATTGAAGACGTCCAAATCACGCGAGGGCAAAAGTCTTAATATACGAGAAAAAAATCTGAAACCGAACGCGTAGTTGAAGTGAAAAAGCAAATGACGACTTCCTGATTCTAAACTATTAATAGACAAGATTTCATTAGAAACAAAGAAAAGACTACTGAACTTCAGCGTAACTGCAAAATCTGCTTAGAATTTTATTCACCCTTGTGCAAGGTAATTGAATTAACTGATTTAACTTCCTTTCTTCCAACGTACGGCCACTTTTAGATCCACTGGAATGATTGGGTATAATCGATTTCTATTTTTCCTTACATTAGGTCATTTGCGGTCGTGTTCATTAATATGATTCTGTTTTCGGGTGCATATTTGTAGTGGCGAAGCTTCTTCGCCAGGATTTTGTGGACAGTTGGGCCAAGAAGAAGACACGGAAAACAAGAAAGTAGGTTCAAACAGTGTATTAGAATAACAAAAAATATATATACAAATAAGTGTGTTAGTAACAAGCAATTAGAAGTGTACGTCCGAACTGTATAGTTACGTTGCCTCACGACTGGCTCAAGATTGTCTCTCGACTGCCTCCAGCTGCGTCCCCGGAAGTCAGGCACGTTAGTATTTATTGACGGAGGAAGAGTTCATTTCTATAGATAGGGCACCATAACAATATTGAGATTGTTTTGGCCTTGAAAAATATTTAATCATTCGTGATTTCATCACATATTTCTCACGCCCAGGCACGATTGTCTTGACTATCGATTAGTTGTCCTACGACCATTCCTGCGATGTGGTTACTCCAAGAGAATAATTCTAACGTTGCACGTTGGCAATCTTTACAGCGGAATTGCGGGTATTATTGGTGTCAGCCTTTCAACTGTCATTCGTACCATAATGCGGAAGAACCAACTCGATCTATGAGTCAAAAATCGATTTCTATTTTTCCCGGAATTTGCAGTAGCGTGTAGTAATATGAATCTATTTTCAGAGTGTATGATGAAATTTGTTTGACCTTGAAATATATTGCGTCGTCAGTGATTACATCAGATTATATTTTTATCACGCCTAGACAATAATTTCTCGCGTAGTCGATTTGTTTTCCTACGGACATCGTCTGCGATAGTCGTTACCAGGACCGTAGCTGATGCTAAAAAAACACCGGACACAGAGAAAATTGCCCGGATTTATTAATTGACAATATGATGGCGTCATCAGTGTCATCCGTTTCCAGAAACTATTATTTTTGTGGATTTTTCGGCTATTCCAATGGAAATTAGGCACAGAACGTGAACGAAAGCAGGAAATCGGGTTCAGACTTTCTGAGTATAACCAGTCTTTTCTCCCAAAATTAATAAATAAACAGATTTTTACTGCGTTTAATCGGATGTTTTCTTCGTTTTCTTTCTTTCTTTCTTTCTTTCTTTCTTTCTTTCTTTCTTTGTGAATTGTTTAATTTGATTGCTGACGAAGACATTTTCCCTTGCCCGGATTTTCACTATGATTGCACGGATCGGTGTGCCCGGTAGTTAGATACGGCCATGGTCGTTACTTTATGGTACGAAAATAGTAACGTTGATTGAACACACTGCTAAGACTTACAGAGAGATAGCGGATACGATATTGTTGGTGTCAGTCTTTCAACTGTCAGTCCTATCATAAAGGCGAAAAAACCAACTGGATCCATCAGTCCAAAAAGTAAAGGAAAATTCGATCGGAAGAGAGAAACAATGCCAAGTGAGGCGTATACGTGCTCAGGGAAAGTGTAAAATATCCTACGAAGACATTATTCGTTTAGTTTCAATTAATTTCCCCAAGTATCTATCTATCTATCTATCTATCTATCTATCTATCTATCTATCTATCTATCTATCTGTTTCAATTAATTTGCACAGGTGCGTATGTCATTTATTCGTGTGTAACATGTAAAAGAGATTAACGGAGGTTATTTCCATTTAAACGTTAAATTAAACATTACTCATTAGAAAAATATTAATACTAAAATAATCCAGAACATTGATGGGGTGGGGACTTCCTGCATATGGATAGAAAACGAATTCATTAAGTACGCACAAAAATAGAAACAGACGGCGATCTAATTAATATATTCACCGAGCGAGAGCGTGAGATACTGCATGCTTTTATTGAAAACTACTTGTCAGTATCTGGCGTTATACGGCATGGGAAGAGTAAGAATTGCCATTGGCAATTTAAACTTTGGTCTTTGTAAGAGGAAATGTACCTCTCTGCAGAAGGGGATGACTGGCAGTACCTATTTGTAGTACTGATAGATGCAACTTCAAACGACGCAGTAGGATAAAATGGGTCTGGGTAAATACTGGAAGTTTCCTTCTGGGCTGGCTGCACGAAATGAATATCCGTTTGGTACCAACGTAGTAAGAAAATTAAGTGAACGTGATATCTGCTCAAAAGCCTGTATTAGTTGGTTGGTACGAAAATGGTTGCTAAGTAACTCAATATCCACATCTGCAGACATTAAATAAGGGAGATAACTCTTGTATCTTTTAAAGTACTATTCTTCATGTAAAAGATATTGTGTTGAATTTACTTTTAATAAAAAAAAATTCAGATCGGGTACACATCGGGGTTCTTGACAACATCCAACGGAGAATCTGTAATGTGATCGATCCGGACTCAGATGCAGTCACTTTCTCACCGGCGTAATGTGGCTTCCTTATTTCATTCTACACAAACTTTCAGGGCTTCTGCTTCAATAAACTTAGCTCACTTTTGCCCCCTATATATGAATTTACTCAAGCTACAAGGTCCCAACTTCTTACAGTGAAACCAATAAGATGTAACCGCCACTGCTCCCCCTAAGCTTCTTTAATTGCACATCACGCCTGTGGAATTCTTTTTCCTGTACTTGCTTCCTCGACAGCTACAATCTTCAAGAAGTTAAATGTAAAGTCAATAGTCATCTCCTATTTCACTGACTCGAATCCTTTCTCTCATGCTCTTTTCTCCGTCCACTCCACTCTCATCACAACAGTTTTCTTGTTCTTCTCTTCCCCACTTCCTGAAAGCCCTATGACCTGTCCCTCTTTCTCATCACTTTCCTCCTATGTAACCACCTGCGCACCAGTGGCGGTGAGACTGCCTTGCCTGGGGTGAAATGATTAAAAAGACATCCAAAAAACTTGAAAATATGAAATTATAGCAAAGATTAAACTGAAAAGCCACGCGCAATTTCTTTTCTTTTTTGTGTAGAATTAGCAAGAGGTGCGTAAGTTTTGAAACAAATCGGATGAAAATGTGTAAATCTATTTTAATAGAAATCATTGAGAATACAAACACGGATACACACATGCACACAGACACTGACACACATATTCAGTTTTATTTCGGTAGATACGAAATATACCTTGAATAAAATAATTTTAAGAAGAATGAAATGTTCGTTGGAAAGACAAGAATTCAGATGCTGTGTAATATTAATCCTTTTGTATGACAGTGAATGCTGGACATTTTCCTCAGAAATGAAACTGAGATTTTTTGCAATAGAGATGTGGTTCTGCTGAAGGATACTGAGAATTTAATGGATGGAACATGTGGACAACAGGAAAGCCTGATTAAATTGTTGGCGGAACAAGGTTTAGGATAAATAACAAATAGACAAAATTGGTTATTAGCTACAAAGAGCAGGAATTCCTTGAAAGCCATGGTCACCTACGTCCTGAAGAGACACAGCACACAGAAGAAAAATGAGCTTGAGTAAATGGATGACCGTACAAGGTTTAGGAGAAATAACAAAAATACAAAATTTATAAAGAACTATAAAGGACAGGAAATAGTGGAGAGACGTGATCATTTACGTCCTGAAAGGACACGGTTCAGAAAAGTAGAAGAATGAGCTTGAGTAAAACGAAGCTACTCTCAATTAACCATCATCGACAATCTCACATACCTCCCATTAGCATGGACCAGGCTTGCCTCCCAGAGAGTAAAACACTGCGCCTCCTTGGTCTCACACTTTCAGCGGACCTCAAATGGAATGACTATATCGAAACTATTGCTAAATCCGCTGCTATGAAAGTCGGTTCTCTGTGTAGGGCCCGGAAGTTTTTTCCGTCTAAATCTATCCTGCACATTTATAAATCTACCATCCGCCCGTGCATTGAATACTGCTGCCATATCTGGTCGGCTGCCCCTGCTGTTCTCCTCGGGCTTCTCGATAAGGTTCAGAGGAGGGTCTGTAATGTGATAGATACCGACTTGGCAGACCGCCTGCAGTCTCTCTCCCACCGGCGCGACGTGGCTTCCCTGTGTCTCTTCTATAAATACTTTCACGGCTTCTGTTCCGATGAACTTAGATCACTAGTGCCCACTAAATACGAATTTGAACGAGATCCTAAATTAGCAACTAGATCCCACCCTTTTACAGTGAAACCGATAAAATGCAGCCGTAACTTCTACTCCAACAGTTTCTTTCCTCGCACTTCCCGACTGTGGAATTCTCTTCCAAACGATTGCTTCCCCGACGGCTACAATCTCCAGGAGTTTAAATGTAAGGTCGATAGACACCTCCTAACACACTAACCTGCTCCCATTCTATCAAACACTCTTCCCATCTGCCCAACCCTCATCCTCGGTATCCTTACTCATCTGTCACCTTCCTCCTGACATTCCCTATGTCTAACCACTCCTTCTCTTTACCTTCCCCTATGTAGCCCCATGCGCAATAGTGGCAGTGGAATGCCTTGCTTGGGGTGAGATGATTAAAAAAATAAATAAATAAATGGCCGTATAAGATCTAAGAGAAATAAAAAAAGACAAAATTTATTAAGAACTTCAAACGACAGAAAATAATGGAGAAACAATCACCTACGTCCTGAAGGGGCACAGCTCATAGAAGAATAAACTTGAGTAAATAGATGGTCTACAAATAATTGTTGTATATCAATAACAGACAAACACGCATATATATAAAAATATAAGTTGTATTTTTTATTAGTGACGATGAACCGTGTAGCCTAGTGAACAGAGAGTGAGAGCGCGCTTCTAAGGGTTGACGGGGGGGTGTCGTATCTGTTGCTCCTCTGGTCTGGTCTGGCTCTCTGCCTGACTCTGTCTCTCTGCCCAGACTGGTGAAATCCGTGCCCGAGGTCTTTTTATAATCTCCAAACCGGTACTTCCGATTTTTGCCTCGCCCACGCACGCCCACGCAATTCTCAGTGACACCTGTTCTGTTTGCCTCTTGTAGCCATTTCCGCTACTGCCGGAAATAAGGTCAAACAAACATCCGTTCCTTTCAACGACCGGAAAACACCCCCGCTTGCATCAGCTTTCTTTGGGTGGGGCCAGATTATTATATTACATAATAACAAAAAGACAAAATTTCTTAAGAGTTACTTAAGAAAGTAGTGGAGAGCCATGATCACCCATGACCCGAAAGAACATGACACAAGAAGAAGACTTATTACCACTTTCTTTGCAAGGAAATTTACTTGATATTACTGGTGTGGAAATTAGACGCTTACAAATATCAATAATAGAAATTATTTTTCCAACTGATGATATTAACAAGATAATTTCTATTAATACACTTTTCTTCCAATCATACACCCTCTCCCATTCTCTATGTTTTCATCTTAATTACAAGGATATCAATAATTTGTTAGTTGTCTCTTATTTATGTTGGGGGTGGTGGGCTTCTTATTTTGTTCCCATTTGTTACTATGAATTTCTTATTTTCTTTTATTTACTTGGAAAAAAAAACACAGCCTATTTGTCTCAGGAAATCGATAATGAAATTAAAATATGTTATAAATAACAAGTGAAAAAATAATTACAATCGAGGGAAATGACCAATTTAATTACGACAATTCTATCAAACGATGTTTTCTGTTTGTCCAAATGTATTAATGGCTTTCATTTTGGCTTACGGCCAGGCAGCGTTGAAACACTGCCGCCAAGTTAAGCAACGACGAACATGATCAGTATTTAGAGGGGTGACCGGTTGGAAATACCAACGGCCCAAAGCTTTGATGTGAGGGCAGTTTAATGGATAACGGCTAGATATCAGACATTTCAGAGACAATTTTCAACTCCAGTCGGGTTCGTTACAATCACTAAGTAAGTAGAAATTTTACCAGTAAATTATTTTTTTCAAAGAATTCTTACAATCAGAAAGTATTTTCTGACTTTGAATAATTTACAAAAGGTAAAAACAAAACAATCAAATCAATTATATTTCTTCTTCTTCTTCTTCTTCTTCCTTCTATTACTTCTTGGTCCTGGGCATGATGGTAAACAATAACCGGCAGCAAAGCCTCTAATTAGGTGGTTGTGAGGAGCATGGAACCACCTCTTAATTGGCGGTTGTTCTCAGGTCCATTCAAGTGGTAGCACTTGTTAGGGTCCCATCTATGGGCAAGCAGTTAACCCCCTAACTGGAATCAAAACACTACGAAAGTATAGAAATACATTTTATAGAAATACATACATAAAATAGACTTTTATAGAAAAATATACATTTTTAAGGAAAAAATTACCAACAATACACTTTTTGAAAAAAAATTATTACCATAACACATTTTTGAAAGAAAAAAATATTCTTAGCAAAATAAAAAAAAATGAAAACAAAAAAATCATTAATAAATAAACTTTCTCACTATAACCGAACATTAAAAAATACCTTAAAACCCTATCTTTTTGGCATTAAATAACCCATAGATTTTGATGTGCCTTAAACAAAACTCAAATTCAAACTCTATTACTTCTTAATGGTCTATTTCTACATCATTCTCTTTTTTTTTATTTTTTTTTTATAAGCGTTTCACCCCGAGCAAGGCATGTCACTGCCACTACTGTGCAGGGGGCTACGTAGAGTGGAGAAAGGCTGGTTAAATATAGGAAATAACAGAGGGTGGGTGATAGGCGGGTGAGGATACCGAGAATGAGGGTTGGGTAGATGAGAGTGTTGTGAGAATAGCTGGGAGTTAGTGTGATAGGAGGTGTCTATTGACCCTACATTTAAACACCTGGAGATTGTAACTGTCGGGAAAGCAGACTTGTGGAAGGGAGTTCCACAGGCGGGAAGCGCGAGAAAAGAAGCTGTTGGAGTAGAATTTACGGTTACATCTTATTTGTTTAACTGTAAAAGGGTGGGACCTAGTTGCTAATCTAGTATCTCGTGTAAATTCGTGCTTGGGCGGCACCAGTGATCTAAGCTCATCGGAGCAGAAGCCATGAAAGTACTTGTAGAAGAGGCACAGGGAAGCTACATCACGCAGGTGTGAGAGCGGCTGCAGCCGGTCTGCCAAGTCAGTATCAACCACGTTACAGATTCTTCTTTGTATTTTGTCAAGAAGCCCAAGGAGAGCAGCAGGGGCACCCGACCAGATATGGCAGCAATATTCAGTCTTCTTGGTTTATTTCTTATTTTTTCAGGATCTCTTCTTCTTCTTCTTCTTCTTCTTCTTCTTCTTCTTCTAGGTCTTTGTTTTCCTTCTTCTTGGTTTATTTCTTAAGTTTATCAAAATCGTTTCCAGCACAAAAAAGAAGTCTGGCCTGACTGTAACTTACATATTTCAATATATTGTCAGATCTCTGGCAAATTTAGTTTAGTATTATGTTTTACTTGAAGAGGCCAATAGAAATTCTGTCCTTGAGGCATGGGCTAAAAAAAAACTCTTTCCAACACAAAAACCTTTCGAAGAATCCCACAGATCAAGGCAAACATATTTAGAGGTCTCAGTTCTAATTTTCCATAAATGTTTTCTCCTTTTTTCTACGTGACGTTATCAGCCTTCACGTTACTCCAAGAATTCGTTCTAAATTCATATTCCATAGCTTTTTCAGCTCTCGAGCTAGATCCTGGTATTTTCCAGTCTTTTCAGTTTCTTTCGAGTTCACTCTTCTACCAAATGAAACAACAAAAGTCAATAATTTTACACCTGCTATTCTCTTTATCTATAAGAATAAGGTCGGGTTTTGTGTTTCAATGACATGATCTGTCTGGATTAAGAAATCCCCTAATGTCATGTGACTGCCATTTTTACCCCTATTTCAGGCTGATGTTTATACTACTTCACATTTACACTAGAGCCACACTTCTGGCGTACTTTCAAATGGATTCTTCTAACAAACCAATCATGTTGCCGCTTATACTCTTTCTATAATAACTTTGTTACATTCAGTGAGTAAGAGATTAGTTGTCTTGTAGGGGCCTCGGCAATATTTCTCAAATTGCCCTTATCCCATACACAACCGAAGTCCCCACAATTTGAAATATCATCAGTTTGAAAGAATGGTTGGAAGAATAAAAGTGATTTCTTTGTAAAATAAGTAGAATTTTATTAATTGAACTAAATAACAAATTTGTAAATAAAAAAGAAAATGTCCAAAGAGAAATTGTGAGTAGTAAAATATTCCACAGAAATCCAGAGCTTATTGTTGATAGTAGCAAAATGTGTGTATGCAAAATGATTAATCAGTCTACATAACTAATAAAGTCTGTGTTCCTTTATTTTTTCTAGCCGGCGATAGAGTTAACAAAAGTATATTGAATGAATCAATAAAAGAAATGTTACTCATCGGATTCAGTTGAATTATCTTGTTGTTTTCTTTGACGGTGTGTGGATAAAGACGAAGAAAGGAAAATTGAAAGAATGAATGCATGTCGACGAGGTACGACAGAGTCGACTTCTTGAAATTTCTTCTTTACATTGTAACGAGGTCACTCAGTTTACCGCTCCCATCTCGGACTCATTGACAGGTCAAGAGACGTGGTTAAGTAGTGAATTATAGTCAAGTGATTGGCCCCGAACAGCATACCCATTTTCTAGGTGTGAAAATAAATTGACCGGGGGTCATAGATCAATTTGTTATTTCCTATCCGATCAGAATCCAGAATCTTCATTATCACACCGACTTGTGAAATTTGCCTTGGTCTGGGTTTTTCCAAATTGTTTTCAGTCGTTTTGATCTGATTTTTTGCGGGTGTGCAATTTTACTTTTTTCGTTTGAGTTAATTGATTTGTATCCTATTGTCCCGTCAGCTTGACTACACATCCTGTATTTGCTTTTGTTGGTTTATTTTATAAAGGCTCTCTACCTCAAAGAGCGTACAAAGAAAAATAAATATGACATACTAAAAAGAGACAATGAAAAGAGAGCGGCCAAAATATTTTTATCATTTTTTTATAACATGAAGCAATGTAAAACAACAACAAGGCATAAACGTAAACATGGTACATACGATAGACAAGGTTTATACTCGGTAAGTCTAATACCTTTGAGCTAAGACGAGGTGAGGTCATCAATTATCATTATATATGTTTGTTCCTCATAGTGTGAATCATGATGATAGTTGCAAATTCTGTATAAGCGCTTCAAGACCAAACTGATTCTAATTGCGCCATGGGTCCCAATTCATCTCAGTTGCCCTTACTGCTTCAAATGCAATCGTCTTATCTACTCGGACAGTGGAGTGTTTTACGTAAAACCCTACACTTTTACACTTTACGATTATTATGTTTTATTACATGCAACAATGTAAAACAACATCATGGCATAAATGTAAACATGGTACATACGATAGACAAGGTTTATACTAGGTAAATTTACTACCTTTGAGCTAAGGTGGGGTGAGGTCATCATTTATCATTATATATGATCATTAAGCATTGTGTGAGTCGAGATTCTTGTTGCAAACCTTGTATAACCTCTTCCCAAGACCAAACTGATACTAATTGCGTCAGGGGTTCCAATTCGTCTCAGCTTCTTTTCTCGCACTTGCCGGACCCGTGGCCGGCCATTGTTGGTTTCATTACAAAGAGACATAACTATTGATCTGAACGTCCGGAACAAATGCCTGGCGATGCGTTCACTCATAGCATTTTACTCAATGACTTGACGTGTTCAGTGACTTTATGCGGCTCCGGACAAGCCCATCTTAAACAGATAACCCCGAACGAGCTGCTTTGACCCCACCGTGTTTCCTTCACGTGACATGTGTACGCAACATCCCTGCATTAATCAAAAACGATTCCTATATCTCCACCGCTTTCCCGAAACGACGTAAAAATCAAGAACATTTTGGCTACCTTATATTAACATTATTGTTGTTTTTATTATTATTGTTGCTAAAAGTAATAATAGTAGTATCTTATTTTATGTTCCGTGTACCTTCAGGGCGTAGGTGATCATGGCTCTCCACATCTTCCTGTTCCTTGTAACTCCTAATATATTTTGTCGTTTTATTTTCACCAAACCCTGCTTTACTATCCATTTGTTCGGTCCATGGTATGCACACCATCCTTCTGTAGAATAATGAGATTTTTTGCAAGGAATTTAAGACAAACGAAGAATTAACTGTTGATGTTAAGTTATTGTGAATAAATTTAGATTTGTTGGTCCAGTCAGCTTGACGCCCTTGAGTATACGAAATCAGTTATTACTAACGTGAGATAAGAAGTAAAGGTATTCAAGAGTTGCGGCATGATCCGTGGAGTAAGATGCATAGCAGTGTCTCTAAGCCAAGTCATTGCATAGTAACTCTGGCCAAATAAAACCTTGCATTGTCATGGAGGAAAGATACACCCTTGGGATTAAAAAGTGATGGGTCATGTTAGGCCCCGTTTTGTAGTAGCTTATATTGCAGCAATTGTTGACACGCTCACCAGATAAAAACAGAACTACTGTGGGCGTAGAGGTGGTCATGTGGTGTAAGGCACATGGTCCCATGGTGACAATGTCTGGCTCGCTTGGAATTGTCACACAGTGCCCATTTTTCATCACAGGTGATGAAATATGTGTATGTAGCATCTCATAGTACACCAATTATTTCTCCCAAATTCTGCGCTATTATCTATTTACCAAGTAATACTATTTTCACTATCTACTATCTATTCTACTATCTATTCACCAAGTATACTATTTTCCAAGTATTCACCAAGTATACTATTTTATACTATCTATTCACCAAGTAATACTATTTTCACTATCTACTATCTATTCTACTATCTATTCACCAAGTATACTATTTTCCAAGTATTCACCAAGTATACTATTTTATACTATCTATTCACCAAGTAATACTATTTTCACTATCTACTATCTATTCTACTATCTATTCACCAAGTATACTATTTTCCAAGTATTCACCAAGTATACTATTTTATACTATCTATTCACCAAGTAATACTATTTTCACTATCTACTATCTATTCTACTATCTATTCACCAAGTATACTATTTTCCAAGTATTCACCAAGTATACTATTTTATACTATCTATTCACCAAGTAATACTATTTTCACTATCTACTATCTATTCTACTATCTATTCACCAAGTATACTATTTTCCAAGTATTCACCAAGTATACTATTTTATACTATCTATTCACCAAGTAATACTATTTTCACTATCTACTATCTATTCTACTATCTATTCACCAAGTATACTATTTTCCAAGTATTCACCAAGTATACTATTTTATACTATCTATTTACCAAGTAATACTATTTTCACTATCTACTATCTATTCTACTATCTATTCACCAAGTATACTATTTTCCAAGTATTCACCAAATATACTATTTTATACTATCTATTTACCAAGTAATACTATTTTCACTATCTACTATCTATTCTACTATCTATTCACCAAGTATACTATTTTCCAAGTATTCACCAAGTATACTATTTTATACTATCTATTCACCAAGTAATACTATTTTCACTATCTACTATCTATTCTACTATCTATTCACCAAGTATACTATTTTCACTGTCTCTTTTCCCCTCTATCCGCACTGTGAGTATCGGATTATCCAAGCTTTCTTTCCTTAATTATATGTCCCAGAAACTTAACTTGTCTCTTTCTGATATCAGATAATTATAAATTTCTTTTTGGTTTCAATTCTTTCCAAAACCACACATGTTCGATCCATGGTAGCCTCAGCATCCTTCTGTAGAATAATGTGATATGTTTTGCAAGGAATTGAATCAAACGATGCATAAACTCCTATTGACGTTAAATTATTGTGAATTAATTTAGATTTTTTGCTCGAGTCAGCTTGACGCCTTTGAGTATATGAAATCAGTCGTTAGTAACGTGAGATAAGAAGTAATAATATATTTCTTATCTGCTGAATTCGCTGAGGTATTCAAGAATTGTAGTGGAGATCAAAACGTTATCTTTGCTCTAAATCATTCCCAGATTAAGGTGTTGTATTAAATAGCATTCCGTGCTGCTCGTAATCAAGTCGAAGTTGAATGCAATTTCCTCAGGCGGCCATAATTATGACGAGATCGGATTCGTTAAGCTGACCGGAACGTACCAGGTGAATTTACCGGAGAGAAAAGAAAGAAAAAAAAAACACAAGAACAAGAAAATAGTGTTATATAACGGAACGGTTTGCTGACTATCGACCAACAATAATTTTCCAGACAGCAATTTTAAGGATTATGACATAACAACGGCAAAAGGTCGTTATTACAGTATTAATCATCCATGACCATTAGACGGGAGACGATAAATTTGATACCTGATGTACATTCAATTACGGACACATCTTTATCTATCAATATCTACCATTGTTCATATCTATCTATCTATCTATCTATCTATCTATCTATCTATCTATCTATCTATCTATCTATCTATCTATCTATCTTTGCTTTTCATCTATTCTCAGAAACTGTTAAAATCTATCTAGCTAGCTATTGTTTTATGTCCATCTGTTCAAATCCATGTATCCATATCAGTTTCTTATCTATCTATCTATCTATCTATCTATCTATCTATCTATCTATCTATCTATCTCAGTGTATGCCATATTTTTGCGGCCTCTTTTGTTCTTTTTTATATATTCAACTGCAAATCTCATTATATTTTCTATCTATCTATCTATCTATCTATCTATCTATCTATCTATCTATCTATCTATCTATCTATGTACCTATCTATCTATCTATCTATCTATCTATCTATCTATCTATCTATTTATCTAGCTTTGCTTTTCATCTATTCTCAGAAACTGTTAAAATCTACCTAGCTAGCTATTGTTTTATGTCCATCTGTTCAAATCCATGTATCCATATCAGTTTCTTATCTATCTATCTATCTATCTATCTATCTATCTATCTATCTATTAGTCCTTCTCTCTCTTTGTCTCTCTGTCTCTCTCTCTCTCTATATATATATGTATATATAATAAAGAATAACCAACATATATATATATATATATATATATATATATATATATATATATATATATATATATATATCAGGAAAAACGTGTCTTTAATGTAACAGATTTTACTTCAACGAGCTTTTACAGAGATATTTTAAAGATTCCCTGAAGAAGCTTTTTAATCTGTGCATTTAATTCATACTGATATTTTAATGAGAATAAATATTGAGAAAATTATATGAAGTTTTTTTTATCCGAACGTCTAACGATGTAATCTCATATGTAAATAAACAATCTTGACCTATTGCCGTCCTTTTTTTCTTTCCATATAATTTTGCTTTTAATATATCATTACACATTAACTTAATGAAAATGATTACAATTAAACAGTGTCGAGTAATCTAAGTATATGAGAACAAAGTGGGAAAAAACCCTTTTTATCCAATCCCTACATGCAATGAAAAATGGGAACTCTTCAACAACTATAAGAGACTATGTCAGTGGTAAAATGCAAAACGTCACCTAAAACTTACACCACACACTAAAACCTTAATTGTTACTGTAAGGTGGTCTTTCAAAGGGGTTACTTATATTTTATTCTTGATTCAAAAAAGAAAAAAAATCTTTTACAGCAACATCGAATCGTGAAGAAAGTGAGTGTTTGTAGAAAAAATTGAAAATAAATATCCGAGATATGTGAATAAGGATGTCCTAACTTGCTGCCCGACAAAGCACTGACGCACGCTACTCAATCAATTGTCAAAAAAGTGCATGGCCTGAATTATTAAATTTTTCCGCATTTCTGTATATTGACTTAATATTTCTACAACTTATTTGAACATTTTGAGCTTTTCCTACGCAATAAAACCTATGAGGAAGAGATAATCGAAGAATTTGAACTTATCAAACATGAAAATCTTTTTAAAGATGGAATCAAGAATTTAGAGATACATTGAAAAACAGTCATTCATCAACATGATGCCTATTTTAACTAAATAAATATGATATTTTGCATTTTATAAGCGTTTTATTCATTTTCTATAAAAAGGGTCATTTCAAGTGTGAGAAGCTAATGGGTACAGAATTCATATATTCAATAGACATTGAAATCCAGGAATAAAATTAATATTTTAGCTTTATTGTGTCTTTGATGACACGTCTTTTAATAGCTCTAAATTTTTCTAATTTGTTCTGATTATCATTCAGATAATTAAAAGTAAAAATCAAGTTACTTCAGCAAATGAAAAGGCATGCTGTATAGCTTGCTTTAGTTCAGAGCATAGTGGTTAAGAGATAACTCGCTTCCTGAAAGCTGCACGTTCTTTTGTTTTCATATTTCCTCCCAAAATTTGCTGAAAACTATGAATAAGATCTCCAAAAGGAGGTCACGGTTTAAAATCACTCTATTGAAAGAACTGTGCATGTCATATCTGATGAAAATATGCCAAGTCATGTGTCAGTCAGTCAGTTAAGTGCCATACGTGATCCACGTGTAGGCGATCATGTCTCGAAAGAGACATGAGTGACTGGCCAGAAGATTATCCCGCAGTAGGTTGCCATTGCTTTCTGCGGTAGACTGGTTGCCAGCCAAGGCTATAGAACCCAATCTGTCCTGTTATTTAACCCATAACTTGGAAGGAAGAGACGGATTAATACCTTTCCCAAGGCTATTTGCGCGTAAGTAAATGCAAGGAATTCAACTGGAATTTGAAATCGGCTCCCCGATTTCTCGTTTCGAACCAATGTCCACTGCCCCACAACACACATTCATGTGTGCAAAGACAAAATATAACATGTTGATTGTCTTAAATCGCTTTTTGATCAAGTTGAAACATTAATAGGTTAAATTGTTTTGGTGTAACTCTGATTATATAAAATTTGATTAAGACTAAATTTCAGCTGAAAAATGACCCCTACACTTTTAATAGATAAGTAGATCCTTCTGCATAATAACTGAAACAAAACGAATAATGCATCCCTATGATCTTTCACACTTTCCATGATCACGTATCTGTCGTGTCTTGGCGTTATTGTCCTCATTCAACTGTATTATTTTAACATTTCGGACTGAGATAGATAGATAGATAGATAGATAGATAGATAGATAGATAATGAACAGTCTAAAACAGATAGATAGATAGATAGATAGATAGATAGATAGATAGATAATGAACAGTCTAAAATAGATAGATAGATAATGAACAGTCTAAAATAGATAGATAGATAGATAGATAGATAGATAGATAGATAGATAGATAGATAGATAATGAGCAGTCTAAGATAGATAGATAGATAGATAGATAGATAGATAGATAGATAGATAGATAGATAATGAACAGTCTAAAATAGATAGATAGATAGATAGATAGATAGATAGATAGATAGATAGATAGATAGATCCTTGTGCAAATTAATTGAAGCAATATGAATAATGTCTACGGCTCTATGACACTTTCCCTGATCATGTATTTGTCGTCTCTTGGCTTTGTTTTTCTCTCCTTTTTGCGCTTTAGACTGACGGGACAATTTTGTTTCTTCCGCTTGATGACACGACTGACAGTTAAAAAGCTGTCACCAACAATATCCCTGATCTCTCTGTAAGGCTTGTTAGTGTGTTCGTACAGCGTTACGATTTTCGTATGCTTTCTGTGGGTTAACGTCCATCGCATACAATAGCCGGAGGACAAGTAATCGACAGTCAGGACAATGCCTGGGCGTGATAAAAATCTGATGCAATCAAGGTTTATGCAATATTTTTCTAGGACAAACAAATTTCATCTTTCACTTTGAAAATAGATTAATATTACTTTACACCACTGCAAATGACCTAATCTGAAAAAAATAAAACTCGATTACACCCTGTCACTCCACTGCGTCTAAAACTGACTGTAGAGTGAAAGAAAGGAAACTAAAATAGTTGTTTCAATTAATTTTCCCAGCGGTGTATGTATGTAATGACTCTGAGGCTATTCGAATGGCCATACACACAGTGATTGAGGAAAGGGCAAAAGATGAACGGATTCAAGAAGAAAGATGGCGACTGACGTCGTATTTAATTTTTTAAAGATTTTTGTTATCAGAGAACCAAATAAACGAAAGTGAGATCTTACAGACGGAAAGAGCTAGAAAAAGAATAAAAATAGTAAAAGTAGCCGTTGTATTTAGCTATTTTAATAGTTAACATATGCAACCCAGATGAAAACTTGAATACATTTAGTCGTGGTATCAGGGGAAAAAGCTTATAAGAGCAATTATCATGAATATATTTGTAGAAAAAAAAAGGCAAGCCACGCCACTTCGTTGAGCAAGTGACTGAAGTCGAGATAGCAGGTCAAGATTGACTACATTACAAATATTTCTTGAGATTTTGTCAAGAACATCAAGAAAAATAGCAGGAGCAAATATGAAAATATGGGAAACCAGTCAAGCCCCATAGCATGATTATATCTCTGAAGTTTGCCATAATTAGCACAATATATTCAATCTTAGGTATTGTTCGAATTATGACAAACCTCAGAGATTTTATAGTGTTATGAGGGCGTTGACTGACTTTCCTCTCGACTATACCCTATATTGTCATATCTGGTCTGGTGCCTTTGCTATTCATCTTGAGGATCTTGAGAAAATTCTAAGAACTCTCTGCAAAATAAGCGATCCTGATCTGGCATTTTGACTTCATCTGATTCAGGCATTTTAATATTTCAGACGTTGTAGTGTATCAGTGGCAACAGCAGATAAATTAAATAGTTGCATCAAGAATAGTTCCACGATTGTCCATGCCATTTTTATATCAACTAAATCTCTACTCTCATGTTGTACAGGTCAATCTTTTGGGGTTACCCTCTGGATTTCGAAAGATTGCTTATAAATTTAAGTTTCCGTACCTTTATTGAAACTATTTTACTAGCTCGCTTTGGATCAAAGAGAATTTCTCTTCCTAAAGAGTTTATCATATATTCATTAATAACATTGATAATAATGAAATGCATCCATTGCATAAGATTTCTGCATTAGTGACTAGCCGATTCAAAAGGACCAAAGTTGCGTGTATATTTTGCATGAAAGTATGGAGACGGCGAATTGACGAGCTTCGGATGGATGGTGAATCGGACAGCACTTTGTGCTCATAGAGGTGTTGGTGTTGCTTGTAGCCATTTTTATTGACTGGTTCTGGGCGCTCATTGGCTGAGTGGTATAAAACATGGTATGCTCATTTAAGCGGGGGTTGTCTTGTTGTTCGTTCGTGTCGGTGAGCAGCGTATCGGAGATCAACACGAGAAGTGAGAAGTGGTTTGCCTGGTGAACCTATTTGGACATGTAATATTTTATTTTCCTGTGTGTGCTTCCAACCTATATATATATATATATATATATATATATATATATATATATATATATTGCGACACTTTCAGTAAAATCGTGTATTTTCCCTCAGCTACCTTACTTAATATGGCTGGCGAATTATAAATCTGAAGTAAACACTCTAAAAGAAATTGATCCCAAACGGTTATTATACAAACTATTATTATAACAGTTTACTCTCGCCTCGATCAAAAATTTGGTGTTGGTGACAAGGCGAACCTCGCTGCCGAGCTTGAAAAGGACCTCCAAACCGTGATGGTTTGGGGTAAGAAATGCCTCGTAAAATTCAATTCTTCCAAAACGAAGCTGCTGTCAATTAATCACTACAAAAAACCGTACCTCCCTCCCATTAGCATGGAACAGGCTTGCCTCCCAGAGAGTAAAACACTACGCCTGCTTGGCCTGACACTCTCAGCGGACCTCAAGGGGAATGACTACATCGAATCCATTGCTACATCCGCAGCTATGAAAGTCGGCTCTCTGTGCAGGGCCCGGAAATTCTTTCCGCCTGAATCTATCCTGCACTTATATAAATCCACAATCCGCCCGTGTATTGGGTACTGCTGCCACATCTGGTCGGGCGCCCCTTCTATTCTCCTCGGGGTCCTTGACAAAATACAGCGAAGAATCTGTAATGTGATTGATACCGACTTGGCTGACGGCTTGCAGTATCTCTCTCACCGGCGTGACGTGGCATCCCTGTGCCTCTTCTATAAATACTTTCATGGCTTCTGCTCTGACAAACTTAAATCACTGGTGCCCCCTAGATGTGAATTTGCACGAGATACTAGATTGGCAACTAGGTCCCACCCTTTTACAGTGAAACCGATGAAATGTAACCGCAATTTCTACTCCAACAGCTTCTTTCCTCGCACTTCCAGCCTATGGAATTCCCTACCGCATGCTTGCTTCCCCGACAACCTCCAGGAGTTTAAATGTAAGGTCAATAGACACCTCCTAACACACTAACTCACACCCACTCTCTCCAATTCTCTCCCTATGTACATTCTACGTCGTCTACCACCCTCCTTCTGTCATTTCCCATACCCAATCGCTCTATGTAACCACCTGCGCTATAGTGGCAGTGGAATGCCTTGCTTGGGATGACACGATTAAAAAAAAACAGCACTATCATCATTATCATCATCATCATCACTATTATTATTATTTACTCTGATTTCAGTTGTATAACCATTTTCTTCCGGTTCCAACAAGGGATATAAGTCTCAAATAGCTTCATAACATTTTCCATTGATCAGTTTTGAAACCCCCACCCCACAAAATACCAGATCACACACACAATTTAAATAGATAAAGTATTTAATAATAATAATAATAATAATAATAATAATAATAATAATAATAATTGTACAATCTAACTCAGTGAAGGAAATAAAGAGTGAAGTTCAAAATTTCAATCAGCTGAAGAAGGCTGGAGCGTACAACGACCGAAACATCGTGAATATAGAAACAAAGATGTGGGGAACAATTCACAGAATGTAAATAGTGTAAATAAATACATTAACTCATATCAGAAATATAGATAATTTATCCGAAGTCTTTGATAAAATAAATTAGTTTGTCTGGAGATCAGTTAGTTAAGTGCCATAAATGATATACGCCTAGGGCGATCATGTCTCGAAAGAGACATGACTGACTGGGCAAAAAATTATCCCGCCGTAGGTTTCCATTGTTTTCTGCGGTAGACTGGTTGCCAGCCAAGGCTACTGAAGCCAATCTGTTCTATTATTTAACCCATAACTGGAAGGAAAATAGACGCGTAAGTGAATGCAAGGAATTGAACTGGAATTCGAACTCGGCTCCCGATGTCGTTCCGAGTCGATATCCACTGCACCACAAAGGACATGATAAAAGTTTAAAAAATACCATGCTCAAGAAAGTTTTTTTTTAATTCTAAAAATCGGAATCACTTTTCCCGGATGTATTAATATTTTATGAGACGTTTCATTTTAAAAGCCTCCCACTGAATAAAAGAGGTGAACCTTCAGAAAAAAGATATGTTGTAGGAATAAATAAACATTCAGATGTGGCAGAATCAACAATACGTTTGTTTCCTATTAAATATGATTTTCTAACAACGAACCTTACTGAAAAGTAACACCATCTTCATTAAATATTGATTACCTATGTAGACGTTCAGTTACATTGTTTAATAAAAAAAATAATAGGATATCTACCAACCGCGAATGTCAGCAAACCTCTTCGCTATCTAATACATCTTACAAGAAATAAAGATTGACTTATCTCTATTCTCAGAAATAAAGTCTTGTGACGGACGAGTACACTAGGCTCATATTATAAGTTAGATTAAGTGCTTCTCGTGTCACCTAACGACAAACGTGATGAATTTTTGAAGTAGTTCCGTACTTTCTAATTTTACTAAAATCGAAATCACAATTGCATTACCAGATAATTTTCGGTTGAATATTTCAATCATCCATTTGAGGAATCAGTTGACCTTTATGCAAATACAAATCAATTATTAGCCTAAAGGAAGAAATGAAGATAAGACAGCAGATCAAGAAGAATGAAGTCGATGAATAATGAGAGGAGTTTAACATGCCTAACCCAAGAAACATTGGTAAACATGACTTCATCTGTTACGAACACCGGGTATGTCACCTATCTTGAGTTCTCAACAGGACTTCAGAGATGAATGCCATTAAATCGAAGATGGCGCAGCGAGTTTATAACTTGCGGGCTGCGTATCAGAATCGCGATTAAGTATCTGACAGGGGTCAAGGTACCTTGTGACAATATATTCTGCATATTCGGATAAGCTTGGGAAAGCGGGACTAAACAATAAAGCGGGTTATAGCGACATGCTATTCATGGCCGTTGCTTGTAACCCCAATTGTGTTATATTAATGGCGGGTCTTTACACGACACGCCGCTAGAGAAGGAAAATTTTAACTCAAATCTCCAGAATGGAACGCATTTAACTGAAAGTCAATATGAAAAGATTAAAGAATAGGGAGACAATGTTGGGGTTAGTGAGATGCCCTGTTCGATTCATACGAATATATATATATATATATATATATATATATCTATATAAATATATATATATATCTGATTGAGCACTCTGGAAGAATGGTAGATTTTGAAAAACAGTAGCAACTCTAGCATCTACGCATCGTTCATTCAGCAATGAATTAGAACACTCTCAGCTATTGGGCGTGTATAATGATAATATACACGCTATAAAAAATCTGCCTCCTTCTACCGAGCGCCCATAGCTTAGAGGTAGAATCGCCGACTGACGCCAATTCAGTCGGGGTTCAATCCTGGGTAAAAAGCAATCGGCTGTCTAACCATACTGATGAGCTGTGATACAGCGAAACAGATCTGTCTGCGGATGACTATATTTGTGTGTGTTTATGATGATTTTTATAAGCACTGAAAATTTAAGGCACCCAGTGAGGTTCGAACTCACTACTCAATTATAAGGATTCTAGCGAGACAAGCTTGCTAAACATTATATATATATTTCAATGATGCATGTTCATTAAATAATATAGACGATTTTTGTCTATTTTATGTATGTTCTTTACGTATCGTCTGATAAGCCTAATAGCATTATCGTTGAAAGAAGAAAGAAAATCACAATATTGATACATGTTTTTTATCCTTTCTGAGCTTTCGGTTTACATCAGCCATTATCAAAAATGACAATTACATTAAGTGTATTAATCAGTTCGCGGACGACATTAGTCGTCTATTTTATTTACATGGAAGATTATCAAAGCAACGACGATGTCAGATTAAGTAAATTGCAAACACACACACACACACTCGTGTGTGCTCGTGTATTATAATTACATATATATATATATATATGTTAGGTTAAATAAATTGCAAATACTGTTTTCTTATTTTTAATAAAATCCGTTCATACTCACGGACAATCTTTCGGGTATTATAATTGAAAGATGCCAGAAATGAGCTGTAACGTTGACAGATGTTATTATCATTTATTTCTCAATGTACCCAAGTACTTTCAATCTCCTTCCGAGATCATCTTCATGGATATGAGTTATGGTAATAAAAAATAACCGCAAAACTGTGTTGCGAAAAATTACTGTAATTTTTTTTCTGCTTTAAATATAACGGTTGACAAATTGAAAAAGATTGAAAGTACATTGAGTACTTGGGTCAAGTGAATGATAATAACATCTGTCAACGTTACACCTCATTTCTAACATCTTTCAAATATAATACGCGAAAGATTATCCGTGAGTATGAATGGATCTTATTAAAAATAAGCAATGTTTGCAATTTATTTAATCTAATATATATATATATATATATATATATATATATATATATATATATATATATACTTGAAGTAAGGCAGACCAGCTAATCTACCTCATTTATAGGAAATTACCTAATGCAGCAAGTGGGTTAGTCCATTTTACTATAATGGACCTGCCCAAAACATTTCCATGAGTGGATGCTATTCACTTCATTTATCTCTCCATTAGATCACTCAGTAGGTTTTTTTCGTGTGGAGTGACCACATCAATCTACCTGCGTGATAAACCACATACAATTTACCAACATTCAAAAATTCAAATGGAGCATCACTTGCCATCTTTTATCCCCTTGACTCCCATCCATTTCTCATCTATTCCTCGACACCCCTTGTATTTTGTTCTTCTCCCTTTTCGCTCTACTCTCACATAACTCTCTTCACATCCTTCTCTTAACCCATTCACTGACACTCCTGCAGTCTGTTCCTCTTTCTCTTCGCTGTCCTCTTATGTAGGCCCAAGCGCACCAGTGGCAGTACTGACATGCTTGGTGTGAAACGATTATAGAAAAAAGTGAAAGAAATGTTATAGAATTAAACATTATTAAGGAAACTTTATGGAATTAATAAAATCAAATGAAGCATAGAATTGCTTCTTGAGTTTGCATGCATTCACTGAAAAGATGACGTTTTGCAGGTAGAATTTCTATTTGTAATTGTTTGCATGCAGTGGAATGGACGTATTTTAAGCTCTAAGAACAAGACACGGAGCCTTTTAGACGCGTACTCTGCCTAGCCAAATTGATTGTATTAACACTTTTTCTCATAGGTTTTTATTTAACATTAAACAGATAAAACGTAATGTATTCTTATTTAACAGTTAAACATTTATTTTTTAATGATTTCACCCTGAGCAAAAAATAAAGCTACTAAGTAGTAAATAGTTACTGAGTGTGTAAGAATAAGAAAAATTCTTTACGAGAGAGAGAGAAAGAGTGAGAGAGATAGAGAGAGAGAGAGGGAGAGAGAGAGGGAGCGAGAGAGAGAGGGGGAGAGAGAGAGGGAGGGAGAGAGAGAGGGAGAGAGAGAGAGAGAGAGGGAGAGAGAGAGAGCAATAAAGAACAACAATTAGGAATACATAATATACAGCCTGATTCTGCATTTAATTTTTTTTAATATAAAATTAGTCTTTAAAAAAGAACAGCAAATGTTTTTTGTAACCATTTCCCCCAAAACAAGACAGTTTTACTGCCACTGGTGCGCAGGGGCTTACATAGAAGAAAAGTGATAAGAAAGAGGGACAGGTTATAGGGGGTGTCAAGAAGTGGGTAAGAAAAGGATTAGAATACTGAGAGTTGAGTGGACGGAGAGAAGAGCATGAGTGAAAGTTTGCGAGTCAGTGAGATAGGAGATGACTATTGACCTTCCATTTAAATTTTTGGAGACTGTAGCTGTCGAGGAAGCAAGTATACGGAAATGGACTCCACAGGAAGTGCGAGAAACGAAGCTGTTGAAATAGTTGCAGTTACATTTTATTGGTTTCACTGTTTCGTTTCTAGTTGAGTAGCTCCAATAGATTTATGCATAGGGAGCACCAGTGAGCTCTACAAGCGTGAGAAGAGACTATCGCCATAGATCTTACGTTTACATCTAGTCACTGTCTCATCATCGGGATGTGCCTTCCATCTGTCTCTTCTATAAATATTTTCATGGCTTCTGCTCTGACGAACTTGGATCACTAGTGCCCCCTCCACAAGAATTTACTCGGTTAATCAGACTGGCAATAAGGTCCCACCTTTTTACAGTTAAATCAACCAAATGCAGCCTAGAATTCTACTCCATCAGCTTCTTTTTTCGCACTTCCTGCCTGTGAAACTCCTTTCCATATACTTGCTTTCCTGACAGATACAACCTCCAGGAATTTAAATGCAATATCAATTTCCATCTCTTATCCACTTGATTCCAGTTCTTTCTACATCACCCCGTGTATCTTGTTCTTTTCTCTACCTCCGCAACTGTCTTCACTCTTGAGTTCCCATCCTTCGCTTGCCCTTTCTCTGCCACCCCATATACCTGGTTCGTCTTTCTCTTCACTCTGCTCCTGCTTAAACTTTTACCCTCTTATATAGCCCTCTGCGCATCAGTGGCGATACCTTCTTGCTTGGGGTAAAACAATTAAATAAAAAAGGCAGGTTATTCAGTATTCAAAACGATTTTGAGGAGATAATTTACTATTTGTTATGTGAAACATAAAAACGTAAATCTTATTAATAAACCCAGAAAGATAACCCAGAAATTTTATCCGTACCAGATAGAAACTAAAATCTAATTATTTTGAGCCAGTCATGAGTCTAATCATACCTGAAACTTTCATCTGAATCCATCCAGGGATTATTGAAATATCTTAACAACGGACAGACTGACAGATTAACATATAAACAACTTACTAACAAACAAACTGACCAACGCAACTGAAAAGGAGGATCTGTAACGTGGTTGATACTGACTTGGCAGACCGGCTGCAGCCGCTCTCACACCGGCGTGATGTAGCTTCCCTGTGCCTCTTCTACAAGTACTTTCATGGCTTCTGCTCCGATGAGCTTAGATCACTGGTGCCGCCTAAGCACGAATTTACACGAGATACTAGATTAGCAACTAGGTCCCACCCTTTTACAGTTAAACAAATAAGATGTAACCGTAAATTCTACTCCAACAGCTTCTTTTCTCGCGCTTCCCGCCTGTGGAACTCCCTTCCACAAGTCTGCTTTCCCGACAGTTACAATCTCCAGGTGTTTAAATGTAGGGTCAATAGACACCTCCTATCACACTAACTCCCAACTATTCTCAGAACACTCTCATCTACCCAACCCTCATTCTCGGTATCCTCACCCGCCTATCACCCACCCTCTGTTATTTCCTATATTTAATCAGCCTTTCTCCACTCTACGTAGCCCCCCTGCACAGTAGTGGCAGTGACATGCCTTGCTCGGGGTGAAACGCTTATAAAAAAAAATACAATACCTTCATCGTAGGATGGTGGTAATAGGAAAATTATAAATTTAAGAACTATCCTCCTATATTGCAGTGAATACAACCATAAAATCACACAACCGCAAGAAAAAATCTTTATTTGAGAGCTTGAGGGCCGATGGCGTAATCAGTCAGTTAAGTGCAATACGTGATACACGTTCGTGCGGTAGGATTTGGAGGCATGCCCATTCAAGACGGCCTTCATTATGTGGTTAGATAGAATAGATTGGATCAGGTCAAGCAAGCGTCCAGTGATACCATAACCATGTAGCTTGCGGAGAAGGCTAGCGTGCCAAAACCTATCAAAATCTTTGGAGATATCCAGGGCAACAGCTGGAGCTTCGCCGGATTTATCGAGAGCCTGGATTTTACTCACTAGATATCTCCGTTTTCACATACTGTTGACCGGATTATAAAATTCGTTTAACATTTTTTTATAATCGTTTCACCCCAAGTAAGGCTTGCTGCTACTGGCGCGCAGGAGTTTACATAAAATGAGAGTGGAGAAAAAAAGGAACAGATTACAGAGGGTGTTGTAGAATGGATATGAGAAGGATGAAAATACTTATGTAAAGAAAGCAGCCGCTGCCGCCATCCTGTGGCCTCGGCCAAGATAGAACTCACTACACCCCTCCAGTATTCCTTGTGCATTTGGAACCCTGACACAGTTTATAGCGAAATTCATAATTTTGTCAAATAGCTGAATACTTGATGATTCGCCAGAGAGCTGCAGGAGAGTAGAGCGGAAAGAAAGACGAATAAGATACAGGGGATGTCGAGGGAAGGATGAGGGTCAGTGACAAGAGATGGCAATTGACGTTGCATTTAAGCTCTTGGAGATTGTAGCTGTTAGGGAGCCAGAATACGGAAGGGAGTTCAACAGGAACGAAGCTGATAGAATAAAAGTTGCGGTTACATTTGATTTTTTTTTTCATTGTAAACGAATCGGACTTGGTTGCTAGTCTAGTAAGTCGATTAAATTCGAGTAAATTCGTGCAGATGGTGTACCAGGGAGCAAAGCTCGTCAGAGCAGACACCGTGAAAATATTTGTGGAAGCGACAGAGGAAAGCCACATTTCGTCGATGAATATCAGGGGTGCCAGACCACATGTAACAGCATTATCCAATGCACGGATGATAAATTTGTATATGTGCAAGATGGATTCAGACGTGAAAATCTTCTTGGAGCGACACAGTGACCCGACCTTCGTACTAGTAGATTTCGCTATTGGTTCAACGTAGTCGTTCCTCCTGAGGTCGGCCTTGAGAGTTATTAATTATAGAAGTCATACAATGCTTATATATGTCGCATTTTCCGCAATCGTTTTTTTTTAATTATTATTTTAAGGTTGTTCGACTTGCATGCAATCAACATGGGCACCATGTGTTGCGTGACAAGCATTGAAACGGTATTACACTTCTTGCTACATTCAAATCAATTGTTGAATAATGTGTTGATAATGACTTCACAGCATCAACAATTCGATGTTTCAAATCTTCAAGAGTAGCAATAATAAGCGGAACAAACATTTGTTTGACATATTCCCACCGATAAAAAACTCATGGCTTAAGATCTGGTGACCTGAGAGACAGAATCATTTCACACAATTCTAGATAAAAAAAAAAAATTAAAAGTTATGAACTTCTTGTTTATGCTTCTTTTTTATGTGTTTTCAGATTTTGTGAACATTTTGTTATAATTTATGCCAACATTTAAAATGCTCCCATCACAAGAAAAGTGATTTTGTGTCCTGCAATTTACGAAGTGTAAATTTGAAACGTACGGACGTGCTTTGTTGTGCAATGGATATCGGCTCGGAATGAAAAATCAGTCGAGCCGAATTTGAAATGTATAAATCCATTTTCCATCTATAGGATAAATATAAGGAAGGATTAGGTTCTATAGCCTTGTTTCACAACCAGTCTACTGCAGAAATAAATGGCAACCTAGTGCGGCAAAATCTTCTCCATACTCGCTCATGCATTAAAGATTGTGGAAGTGTGTATCACGTATAGCACTTAACTGACTAAACTTTAAAATAATATAATTGGGAGGTTTTTCTCTTCATACATGTGTTGAATGTGTATCTGTGTGTTAAAAACTGCTTTTATTAAAGTTTTGAAATATATATGTGCATGTGTAAGTGTAAGAGAGAGAGAGAGAGAGAGAGAAGGTGACAGGTATAACCAATCCACTGATTCCAGTATTGACGAACACTTACTTCCTAATTGTTGGGGAACGCCCCTTTTTCCACACTCAATAGACTTGCTGACGCTGTACTTATAATCCTACCTACAGAGAACAAGGGTGTCTGTAGTGTGTTAAAGTGTTGTTGTTGTTGTTGTTGTTGTTAAAGTTGTAGCGCTTGTCAGAGCAGTTGAAACGCCGCTCGTATTTCAGCAAGAATATAGACTTGCTACCCGGACTTACTTCTTTGTATATATTTGACTCCTACTAACAAGTATTCCTGAATCTACTAACCTTGTACAGGTTGCATATCTTTTGTTCAATATACTTACAATTTTCCTCTCATATCTGTTTGTGTTATTATTATTCTGTGGTTTTGTAAACATGAATCCACATCATTAACTTATAGATTTAAATAGTTCAGGACGTCTTGATTAAATCTTTATTTTCCCTACAAGATAACGTGTGCTATCCATTTTGGCTGTTGATGACGTTAGAAGTCATCCAATGATGTAATTTCTTCTACCAGGTACAGTTCGTTCTGATGATGTAATGCCAGTCAACGAGATTCTACAGGATTTATTCACTTGAAGTAACGTTTACAGTTTGTTAACCCTTTTATGGCGCAATGGATATTGGATCTAAGTAAGAAACCAGAGAGCCGTGTTCGAATTCTATTTGAGTTCGATGCATTCAGTTAAGCGCAAATACACTTGGGAAAAGTATGAAACCATCTCTTCTCCCTCCAGTTATTGATTGAATAGCAGGACAGATTGGGTTCTTTAGCTTTGGGTTGACAACCACTTTACATCAAAACAAAATGGCAAACTACTACGGGAAAATCTTCTTCCTAGTTAGTTATGTATCGAAAGATACATGAGCATCCCAGTGGTATCACGTATAGCACTTTACTGACGAAGAGAACGATTTTGTATCGAAACATTACCTTCTAAAATGTCTACTTTAAATTTTCATATTTATTTGCGTCAGTTGATTAAAAAGTAACACATTAAATTTTAATACAAAAACTATGAGCCAGAATACTTAGGTTTCTTTTCTCTTAGCCTATTTAGCGAAACAGCATCAAGAGGTTTTAAAAATTTTAACACTTACAAGACTTCAACGCCAATATATTCAGTCAGTGCCATAAGGGATACACGCTTATGCGATCCTGACATGAAAGATATATGACAGACTGGGAAGAATATTACTAGTTGCCAAAATCAATCTGACCTGCTATTTAATCCTATAGCTGGAGCGAGAAGCTACAAATTAATACCTTTCCTAAGAGTACTTGCGTGTATGTGAACACAACTAGAATTCGAACTCGGTTCGACGATTTCTTGCTTCAAGTCGATATTCAATGCACCTCAACAAACAATCGCAACACCAAACTAGTAAAGCGCTTAAAAGTCTATGTACGATATCGGAAAGTTTATCAAGTCATACTGAAAGTGAAATTTTTGAGTGATATATATATATATATGCGTCAAACTTATTTTGAGATACAATAAACAAACAATGCGTCTTGCTTGATTAAAAACATAATTATCTCCCTTTATGCTTAATATGAAATTAATCAGTCTATCTATCTATCTATCTATCTATCTATCTATCTATCTCTCTCTCTCTCTCTCTATATATATATATATGAAATGCAAATCCCTGAAATATCTTTATTTTTAAAATAAAAGATATAATCCTCGTATAATACATTGCGTTAATCACATATTTTTTATCAAAATAAAAATTACGTAATTGTCAGTCTATACTCAGTACTTGAAGACTGCGTTATAAAACTGTGATTCGTGCTATCGGTGAAGGATATATATATATATATATATATATATATATATATATATATATATATGGAATAAAACGTGCGAGAAGCCGTGAACATTTTGTTTAAAGTATAGATTTATTGTTGTTATTATTATTATTATTATTATTTAAATTACTTGCTTTTTCAGTGATATAGTAAGTGCACATAATGGTATTTGTGACGTTACATGTGTTTCGAGTCTAAAGTTGATTCACTTCAGACGAACAAACTTATGACTTCATATATAGGAATCCGTTTGCTTTTTTGATGGTCAAGGTATCGTGTATAAATAGATAAGTCAGAGGTTAATGTGTGTTAGTTTGAATTTTGTTCACAGTCGCACGTTAGATTCCGTCTGGGCGACGCCTCTTTAGTTGGTTCTGATGGCGCTTATATGTGTGTCATGGGCCCTTAACGATGTATACCATGCCGCCTATTCGCTTGTCAATAATGCCCATTTCCCAGAACGACATATTATTTTTGTAGTTTTTAAAGAAAACTTTTCTTGCGTGACTGAAACGTCTCCTGGGCGCGCACACAGTTCTTCGTAGTTTAGTTTATCGAATATCGATCTGATCTTCAGCGCGAACATGGTTTCAGCTAGAGAGACAGCTGCCGGAGTGTAAGGGTTTGGTGTAATTCTATAAAACCTATAGAACCGTTGAAGCACTTCGTCCGTAGGTGTTCCTTGGGCCTTCTTCAAAGTTCTTTTTAAGGTGTCCATGAAACGATCCGCCTGCCCGTTGGAACTGGGGTGGTACAGAGGGAGGGAGGGTCATGTGTTTTATTTGAAACACATCACAGAACTCCCTAAACTCGGTTGATGTAAACTGCCCTCCCATTGTCGCTCACGATGGAGTCCACCACACAGAACCGCGCAAACATTTCGTGGAAAAAGTTGATTGTTTTTACTCGTAGTGGGAATTCTACATTTCAGGACTTCGGGCCACTTGCTGTAACTATCGATTACAACCAGATATTAGTGGTCCTTGAGAGGGCCCGCAAAGTACACATGAATTCTCGACCAAGGTTGATCAGTCCTTGGCCAAGACTTGATGTAGTTGGTGGCGCTTTGGCCGCTAAAGCGCACCCCTTACAGGCGTCTATCATTTCCGCGATGTCTCTATCCATAATTTGCCAATATACGAAACTACGCATCAGACACTTCATCCGATTTTTTCCTGGATGCCCCAGTAGAATCCTTGTAGAATCCTTTTTTGAAAGTTCTTCGGTATTACAACGATTTTTGCTGTATAGCAACAGTTCATCGCACAGCGAGAACTCATCTGACGCGTTTTTGTCAGCAGCGAAATTGTTTTGCATATCGCGAATGAAATCGTCTTTCACTGCCTCCCTCTTTATTTCACCTAGCGTTACTGGGAGTTTTCTGACCGTATTCGCTATCATTGTTTTGATCTCGCAATTTGTGCAAAGTACCGCGATTGTGTCGTCGAAAGAATCGTTTTTCTTTGGTATCAGCCTCGATAGGTTGTCTGCATGACAAATTTGCTTCGACGTTAAGTATACCAAGTTAAACTTGTAATTCAGCAAGAAGGTGCCCCATCTAAATAGTCTATTTGCTTTATGGCGCCGTAAACTATTTTTTCACCCAAAGATTGAGATTAGAGGTTTGTTGTCCGTCTAAAGAGTGAAAGTTCTACCATACAAATACCTATTGAACTTATTCATTGCAAATATTATGGCTAGAGCCTCGTTTTCTATCAGTGAATATTGCTTTTCAACTGGTATCAATGTCATGGAAGCGTGTGCGATTGGCTTTTGTGTGCCGTCAAGCATGCAGTGTAAGATGCAGGCTCCAACGCCGTATGAACTGGCATCATTACTACACAATGTCCAGTTTCGGGTCGTAATCGGTTAAGAAGAGATCAGACGTGTGTCTTTAATTTTTTCAAACACCGCCTGACATTGGGATGTCCATTCACAGACTGTCTTTCTTCAGTAAATCTTTCAGTGCGGCTCGCATATCGTGCATATTTCTGATAAAGACTTTGTAGTAATGAACCAATCCCAAAAAGCTTTGCAGACCTTGTATGTTGTTGGGAGCTGGTATGTCTTTGATCGCTGTAGCCCTTTCGGGATCAGGACGTCTACCGATTTTGTTGATGATGTGTCCGAGATATTTTATCTCGTTTAAACAAAAATCGCATTTGGTTCTTTAATTTTGAACCCATACTCATGAATTTTCTCAAAAACCCTATGCGGATGCTCCCTGTACTGTTCTGTGGACTGACTGGTAATTATTTTATCGTCCAGATACGCTATTGCAAAGTCAAGGCTGCCCAATATGTTATCCATGACCTGCTTGAAATCGCAGGCGTGACCTTGATCCCAAAGGGTAATCTGTCGAACTTGTACAGTCCTCTATGAGTATTAGTACACAGGAGACTTGAGCTCTCCTCCTCCACTTGGATCTGGAGGTAGGCGTCACTTAAGTCGATTTTAGAGAACGTCTTCCCACCATTGAGCTTAGTGAATACCTCCTTGTACTTAGAACGAGAAAGAAACAATTCTTACTACTTGTAAATTCTTTTCTCAATGAGAAGAAAAAATGGAATTTTTTTTCCTTCATAAGCGGGGAATCTTCCTCATTTTTCTGTTGGATACTGTAACTATTAAACGAATTACAGTTTAAGACTGTACGCAACAGAACAAGAACAACGATTTACTTTTTTTTTCTCGGTGGGTGGGAAGAAAAACATTATTAACTAGAAAAAAAAATCAACTTACAGTGTGTTTTGGGACACAGTTTACAGACAGTTAATTATTTACCGGTGTCCGATAATAATTTTCGCCTTGAATGTTGTAGGATTTGCTATCGATATTTTCGTGGCAGAAATGTTTATTTGCTTTGAGTTATGGGACGGTTTGTTACTGCCGCAGTTAAGGTTCCACTTAGGCTTGAACAACTAGTCAGTCGCTTATTTATGAGTACTTTGTAGGCAAGTGTTAAGCTTTGTGACTTTGAAATTCTTGTTGACAATTTTTGTGGTGAAGAAATTTTGCGGGTCCGAGGTAAGTACGAATTCTTCGTGGCCAATTGATGTGGACGATGATTTGTTGAGGGTTGTAGGTCGTTCGAATTTTCTTCGTCGCCAATTTATGTGGCCTGGGAAAAGGTCACCGGAAAGACTCGGACACGGTATACGGTTGGAAACAATATTTTATTACAAAAGACGAACAGTGTACAGAGGAAATATAGTATAATAGTACTTAGCGCCGCAACGGCGTACTAACAAATGAGTATCGTAGCTGCTGCTATTTGCTACTACACCCGAGAGTAGATAACTCTTGGTATTTATGTAGTCCGGTAGAGTTCATATTAGTGTTTAGGTAATTCCCCACAACAGTAACCCCCTGCACATCAGTAGCAGTAAAACTGTTTGCTTGGAATGAAATGATTAAAAAAAAGTTACTCCTTTGGATTTTGTCAAGAATCATGAGATGAATAACGGAGGTATTCGATCCGAAGTGGCAACACTCTTTAATGGATAGACGAATGATAGATTTATAAATGTGCATAAGTAATTTTGACAAGAAAAACCTTTCAACACAGTAGTCCAAATTTCGTAGCAATAGATGCAGCTATAGATTCGATTTAGTCGTATCACTTCAAGTCGGTTGAAAAAAGTGAGGCCAAGGAGGGGCAGCGTGTTGCTCTCCATAAGACTAGCATCTGCCATGCTTGATGACAAACAGGAAAGTTTGTCTCTGATGATTCCAGGAGAGTATTGTTATGTTTTGTAGGCATTAAAATTTACAAGCCATTTTCTGTCTGTATTTATTTCTTAGATGAGTAATTGTTGGGACGCCCGCGCCTATTCGGCTATAATGGACTATTCCATTACTATGTAAAGTAATGGTGGCATCTACGTAGAGTAGAGTGTGCCGAGCAGCCGATCGACAAGTCAGTCGTAGACTTCCGGTGACGACCCGGAAGTACCCATTGCTCATACTACGTCTTACGATGGTTGAGACGATTAACCTTTATTCTTGTATTGGATACTAATAACCTTTGTAAATACTATTTACACGGAATACAACAATTAACCTATTCCTGTTGTTGAGTTATTTATTCTACTCACGACATAACAGTAATTTTCAAAGATTTTGAAATTACTTCGAAATTTTCTTCTGATCTTGGTTGATATAGGTGCTATAATAGACACAACGTTTCTATTAAGTATACTCTGATCATCATCAGGTGCCCATAGATTAGCTGATGTAGATTATCTCGTTAATTATTACGAAATATCATGTGAACGGGACGGTGGCGTAGTGAATACAGTAGTCGGTTAAGCATGTGTTAGTATCCTCTAGTGGTCATGAGTTCGACCCTTGGACGTGATATTGACAAACCAAATACAACATGAAAGAACAATAATTGATTTCACAAGATATTTGGCAAGAATCAACGAGATAATCCACATCAGCCAATCTAGGGAAACCTGATTATAACCAGAGGGTACTTGCTCGAAACATTGTGTCTATTATAACACTTATATCAACCAAGATAAGAAAAGTTCGAAATAATTTCAAGACCATTTTCTGTCACTGTTAATCACTGATTGGAGGTCCTTTTTAAGAACAGCAACCAGTTTTACTTTGTCAGCTTTGACAGATTTTCTATTGAGACTAGAGAAAAATGTAGTGTAAGATGCATTATGCCTACTTTTGAAAGTGACAACATCAGGAAGATCATTAATAGACCAGAAGCAACGTAAGACCAGGATAAAATATTGGGAGATACGTGCGTATCTTGCCTTTTGAAAAACGTTCTTCATTTAAAGATTTTATAGGGTCAATTGGATTAAAGTAAACAGTCTTCCAATAATACAGTAGCCTTGGTACTTGCGTAGAAGGCAAGCATGCCAAACTCTGCCAAATTGCTTTGAGATATCTAGAGACATAGCTCAAGCTTCACCATCATTATCATATATATTAAGTGACTGCCATTAGCAAATCATCTGTAGACCTGATGAAACGAAAACCAAATTGTTTTGTGTGATCAGAGTTCGTGAGAGAGCAGATCTGCATAGCATGGCATAATTCAGGATAGAGTTAAAGAAAATATTTAGAAGAAAAAGGTATCCTGGGAAAATTGCGTGGTTACATCCACCATATATATATATATATATATATATATATATATGAATTAGAGAAAATTTTCAAATTTCAAAGGTGTCGGATGTACATTTCGACATAGGATCTCTATGACATCACTGACGTGATGTAGAGTCTCTATTAGAGATCCTATGTCGAAATGTACATCTGACACCTTTGAATTTTGAAGATTTTCTCTAATTTATATTGACTCGGTATTCTTAATACATTGAGCACCTTGCCTGCATCACTTTTTAATGTTGAAAAATTTTTAATATTGATTAGGATCAGGTTCTTGGAATTTACCTTCCTACACTTCCACTTCGGATTAAAGAAAAACAAATATATTGATTGTTTAATATATATATATATATATATATATATATATATATATATATATATATATATAGTCATACGTAGACAGATTTGTTTCGCTGTATCACAGCTCATCAGAACGGTTGCTTTTTAACCCAGGATTGAAACCCGGCCGAATTGGCATCAGTAGACGTTTCTACCTCTGAGCTATGGGCGCTTGGTGAAAAGTACAATAACTCATTATTATAACCGATAAAAAATAGAGAATTTGCTCACAGGATTGGATTAAAATGGTTAAGGCTGATATATATATATCATCGTTGCTCCTTAAACAATATGAAAAACAATCAAAATTGACCTGAGAATGTCCTTTTCACTTCATTGTTTCTGTCTTGAGTCCCTCGCACTCAATCTGTCCTTGTATAACAAAGGTTTAGAGCAAATATATCAATAACTGATCGATATATACTAGCAGTATGACCTGAGGCTGAGTGTGTCTGCGATACGACCGTGTATCGATTGTACCAGTTGACACCTTGCATAAACTCTATTCAGTGTGTCAATCGACTCTCACAGGACAAAAATGATGGCAAATAAAGTGTACCGATTGGCGAACTTTTATTTTCATTGGAGGTGGTGTTGCTTGAAGGGGGGTTTAATTATTAGTGGATGAAATGTTCAAGGAATGGAATAATGATTGGACAGGAAAAAATAATGCTCTAATTTGTTTGAAAAAAGTACATGGGAACTTATAAGCAAAATGGAGGAAAGAGCGAAAGATTATAGCTGGAAATATTTGGAAGGAGAAAGAAAGAGAAGCAAATAAATCAGAATCAGTATAGAAAGCAAAAAGAAAAAGAAAAGTCAGAAGGAAAGACAGAAAAAAGAGAAAAAGAGAATGAAAGTGATAACATCAAAGGACAGAATAAAGAAAATGTAAGTGAAAAATTAGGCTAAAAACGAAAGAAACGTTAAATAAGAATGGAAACAATGTAGAAAGAAAGAACGATTGAAAGAGAGCGAAATATATGAGAAAAACAAATAATGAAAGACAAAAGAAAGAAAAAAATATGGACAGAGAAAGAAAAAGAAAAATTAATAAAAGAAACAAAGACAATGATAAAGAAATATGAATAAGAATGAATAATAAATTATGTAAAGCAAAGAAAGAAAGGAAAAAATGAGAAAAAAAGAACGAATAAGAAAAGAATATAAGAAAAATAAAGAAACTTAGTCAAAAAATAGAAACGTGAGAAAAGTTAAAGAAAGAATAAACCGAAAAAATGATAGATATAGAAAGTGATAGATGAGAAATGAATAATAACATATGAAGAAAGAAAAAAGAAAGAAAGAAAGAATAAAAGAAAGAAATAAGAAAGAAGAGAATGAAAGTGTTGAAGAAGTCACCCCTGTTTACACACCTAATGGTCTCTTCCAAACTATACAAATAATCCTGCTTACAGAGAACAGCAGTTGAGTTTTCAGTTAGCATTTGCCCCTGCAACTATGACACTGTCAGCTCTCTACTTTCGGGTAGAGGGCGCTCTCTGCTTCCGAGCAGAGAGCAATAACCCAGTGGTGGTTCCGCCGAAGGGTAGAGGTACGACTGGGTAAAAATAGACAGACATTTTTTGGCCGGGTGATATGGCCCGGAAATCCCAGTTAAACTGACCATGTGTCACATGTTGCCCTTACTGGGAGGGACAACTAAATAATGAGTTGCCAGTTGGCATTTGCATCTGCAACTATAACACTGTAAGCTCTCTACTTTCGGGTAGAGGGCGCTCTCTGCTTCCGAGCAGAGAGAAATAACCCAGTCGTGGTTCCGCCGAAGGGTAGAGGCACGACTGGGTAAAAATAGACAGACATTTTTTGGCCGGGTGATATGGCCCGAAAATCCCAGTCATAACTGACCATGTGTCATATGTTGCCCTTACTGGGAGGGACAACTAAATATAGTTGTTAGAGTTGGTGTTTGTCAGAGCAGTTGAATCGCCGCTCGTTGGTCAGCAAGAATATAGACTTATTACCCGGACTTACGTCTTTGTATATATTTGATTTCTACTAACAAGTATTCCTGAATCTACTAGCCTTGTACAGGTTGTATATCTTTTGTTCAATATAATTACATTTTTTCTTTCATATCTATTTTTGTTATTTGTATATTGTGTGGTTTTCTAAACAGAAATCCAAACCAGAAAGAGAAAAGACAGTGCGAAATATAAAGAAACATAGACAGAAAAAGAAAAAAGAGAAAAATGAATAAAGAAAGAAAGAAAGAAAGAAAGAAAAAAGAAAGAAAGTAAAACATGAGAAAATGGAGAATGAAAGAGAAAAGACAGCGCGCAAAATAAAGAAACAGACAGAAAAAGAAAAAAAAAGAAGAATGAATAAAGAAAGAAAGAAAGAAACGGTGAAAGATAAAGAAAGAGATAAGACATTGAAAAAGTGGCTAATGAAGAAAGAAAGACAAAAGAAAGAAATAAAGAAAGAAAAATAACAGTGAACAAAAAAGGACATGAACAAAGACAGAAAAAGAAATTATTAAATTTAACAGACATAAAGAATGATATGAAAATAAATAAATAAATGTCCTTCTAATAGATGAAACTTGTTACACATATTTTTTATACTTTGTCATTCTATTGTTAAATAAATAAAAAAAATAAAGAAACAATAAAAAAGAAAATGAAAACAAAAAGGAAAGTAGGAAAAAAGATAGAGAAAGAAACAATGTGGAAACGGACATTGTAAGAAGAGTGTTTTTTTATTTAGTTCATATAGCTTAATTTTGTTACATGTACATGCCACCTAGTACGATTCGAACTACTATCAAAATTCCAGAAAATCCACTGATAGAGTCTAGGTCACGATAGCCTTACGATGATCATCGCTCTTTAGGCATTACCCCCGAAAGAAGAAGCACCATTGCAATCTTCGTGCCAGGCTCTGTAAACAGTAACACATTTCATGACAGAGTGCGCTGATTTCGTACCCAATAGACTAAAGATTCTACAATGTAAATATCCTTTTGCAAATACCCTTCTACAATGCAAATAACCCCAGTAGATTAAAGATTCTTCTAAGCAAGAAACCTGAATGAAATGTTCGAAGATCTCAAATTAGACTTTATCTTATATTTTCTGAAGGTATTGGCTCAATTAGAAATATGATAAAATAATAAACCTCATCATAGTGCAATATTCCCACGATTCCAAGATAAGCTTGTGTTAAAATCATCATTATATACACGATTCAATTCACCTCAGTCAAGGCAACAGAACCACTGAGAGACAGGGGTTTACTGAGTGTGAGAGAATATAGAAAAGAAAACAATTATTAAAAAGCGAGAACAATAAAAGAACAGGAATTAAGAAGGTTGAAGCAAGGCGATAAAGCCGCTAAAACACAGTGGTGAAGTACTCAGTTTGAAAGTATATGAGAAAAAGGGAACCATTATTAAGGAGAGAGAACAATAAAAGAACAGGAATTAAGAATGCAGAAGATAACGATTAGTGTTGCATTTAATTGGACGAAGGCAAGAAACTGAAGTGCGGGAGAAGAAACTTTTAGCAAAGAACTTACGGTTGCATATTGCTCTTTAAGCTGTAAAACGATGAGCCTATGCAACCAACTGCACTAAAATTCATAAAACCTGGGTACCACAGAGCAAAGTTCATCAGAACAATTACCATGAAAATATTTACAGAAAAGGCAAAGAGAAGCTACATTATGGCGGTGGGAAAATAACTGTGGTCCGGATGCCGGTTCAGGAATAATAATATTGTAGATTCTTCTTTTTATTTTATCAAGATTCCCTTAATAAAAAAACAGAAGCACCAGACTATATGTGGTAGCAATATTCGAAAAATGGATGAAGGTTGGACATTGTAAATTCTGTCGAGAAAGATTTTCTAGCACTACACAGTGAACCAAATTTCCTAGCAGAAAACCTTTCAATTGATTTAATATAATTTTTCTACTGCGTGTCAATGATTAGGTCAGATCATTTGTATCAGCAATATTCAAACCAAGGACGAATGGTAAACCTATAAATATGTAAGATAGATTATGTCAAGAAAGATTGTCTAGAAGAATACAGTGTACCGAACTTTCTTGCCGAAGATCTAGCAAATGGCTTATTCTTTCACTTTATGTCAATCGAGAACGTATACCCAAGAAGGCGCAACGTGTCACTCTCATGGAGGCTAGCATCAGCCATAATAATGAAAAGCAGAGAGGATTCTATGAAATAATTAATAAAGAGCAATTTTGTTTTAGAGGCGTTGAAAGTTGGTTAATCTTTTTAGAGCAAAAACAAATTTGACATTATCCAACATAAACTTACTTACTATTAATACAGGAGTAAATACTTTTGCCATCTTCTTCCATGTACCCTATCCTTTCAAGACGTAGGCGATCATGGCTTTCCACGCCTTCCTATCTCTGTAGTCTTTTAGCACGATTTCTTCGGTTACATCATACAAACCACGTTCTGTCATCCACCTGATCAGGCCCTTCAAATACGTTATCAGCTGCTTTCTCCTGTCTCTTTTTCCTCTATCTAGCCTGTTAGTATCAGGTCCTCCAAGCCCTCCTTCCTCATTCCATGTCCCAGGAATTTTAGCTATCTCTTCCTGTTTCTTTCCATCCTTTCCAAAATCTCATCATTGCTCACATGCTCAATCCATTAGATCCGCAGCATCCTTCATTTCAACTGCTTCAAATTGTTCCTTCATCTTTGAATATATTGTCCAGCATTCACTGCCATATTGGAGAACTGACATCATATAGCAATCCAGTACTGTCTTCTTTGTTTCTAGCAAAATTTTCCTGTCTCTTAATACTTTACCCAACTTCTGGAATGCTTACTTCGCCATACCAATTTGCCTTCGGATCTCTGTGTTGCACTTTCCGTCTTCTGTTATAACACTTCCTAGGTATTTAATTTTTCTACCTTCTTGATTTTAGTATTACCTACCTGTATTTGACATTTTGAGTTACTCTTTTTCTGATGACTATGCATTCGGTTTTCTTGAAGTGTAAATGTAGTACTTTCTTGTCACTCACTTCAGCTACCTACCGTAGGAGGTCTTGTAGTTTCCTTTCCGTGTCATCTATCACCATTGTATCATCTGCGTACCTTACGTACCTTATGTTCAAATTGTGGCCTCCGATGACAAATCCTGGCATAACATCTATGGTCCTCAGAATAGTCTCGCTGTACAAGTTGAATAGATCCGAAAAGATACATCCTTGTGTTACGCCCCTTTCTATCTTTGTATATCTGCTGAATTCGTTTCCTGTCCGTATACAGGCGGTTTACTGCCAGTAGAGATTCTTGTTAACTCTTATGTCTTTTCTAAATATGTCGAGGCTGCTGAGCATCTCCATCAATTCTTTGAAGCGTATTTTGTCGAATGATTTGGCATAATCGATAAAACATACATTGCTCATAATTATAGCGTTTCATAATTACGTAATGACATGTCTCTTCAGGATATAGTCATGGCTTTTCTTACGTTCTTGTTCTTAATTTTCTGTTAAATGCTATGGTTCTACATGGAAGTAAATGGCATATAATACATATGCATTATGCAAATAAATTATCAGTTATTTTAATGCAGAAATTCACTGAAAAATCAAGAAGCATGCCATGTTCTTTAATGAAGGACATTATGGTCCTCTACAGAATCTGTTCTGATTTATTTGTGAATGAATATGAATTTCTTTGGATGATACTGCTGTGAACCATGTTGTCTTTCCACAGTCTTGAAGTAAGTTTCTTTCTCTTATACAGAATCTCACCCAAGAATACACAGCCCAATATGCAATACCCTTTAATCTATATATGTTGGGGGAAGAGATTGGTTCGTGCATTTCTAAACAGTATTTGAGAAATAGATTGCAGCTGTTTTTCGTTCATTTTCTCACTGTTTTGAAATCTTGATTTTCTGGCGGGTCACCTAAAGCTAAAGAGCCTAGTCTACTCAGCTCGACTCCACATATGGGGAATCTACGCTCTCGGAATGCCTTATGTTAAAATCGGCATTGTGTCACAGGAGGCTCGGTTAAATACCGAGTTTGACAAAACCCTATCCTTGTCGGGCTGCCTGCCTTCGGGCAGAGAGACGAGGTTATGCTGGAGGGCAGTCTCGTCTTGGGTAAATAGACTAGAGCTCGACCCCGCGTATCCCGGTAATAAGGGGAGTTTACGGGGGATTTTTTGAGGCGTGTACGTGTTCGGAATGCATGACGGTAAAATCAACCTTGTTCCACGTCGCGCCTTTGAGATGAGGCTCGGGTAAATATCTGTTTAACTGAGAAAGTCGGTTTCATAACATTCCCAGGTATTTACAGATAAGACTCTTTGGAGGTCAGCTACCATAATGAACATGACTAGAATTTGAATGCCGCTCTCTTGTTCCGTTATTCGGCTCGCCGTTATACAACCGCGTAGTCATAATCGAGTAAATTAAAAAATTAAAAAAACATATTAAACTATCGCGAGATAACCAACGAGATTCATAAAAAGAAGGGAATTTAATATTTATCTATCTATCTATCTATCTATGTCTCGATATATATATATATATATATATATATATATATATATATATAAGCAAAGTTCGAATTGAGAGAGAAAAAGATTTTTAAGGTGTTCAATTAAACAACAAAGTATATTATTAAGGAGATAAAATCAACGACATGAGCTGAAAACAAAGAAAATAACTTGATGACCACATACAATTCAATGCCGCGATCAGCAATCATCTTGTTCCTCTCTTTTTAACACATTAGCCGTTTTCAGATCGAAGAATATAAATAAAAGATTTGTGGAATTTAAGACCCTGGACATTGTCTTGGAGGCATTTTTTCTTTCTTTTCGTTCTTTTTTTCAATTACTCACGTCTTTTTAAAGTTAATTGCTATGTCAAGCAGACGTCCGACAGTCTTAATTGTTGTCAGCCATCTTTATTAGAAGGCTTCGGTTTGTAACATTGTGGACATGACAAACACATTCACACACGCACACACGAACACCCACACGCAAATATATAGAGATTTTGACATATTATTATACTAATACATACATAGGAATATGAATATATGAAGGTAGCTACTTACATTCATTCTAATTGCTACGTCATGTACACAGACATACGTATACATAATTGTATATAGATGTTCAATATATACATATATACATTATATGTATGAATAATAGCAAAAGTAAAAAATATCTATCAATTTATATATCTATATATCTGTCTATCTGTATACATATATATATATGTGTGTGTGTATATAAAAATATATAGATAGTGGGTGGGTGCGTATATATATTTATGTGTGTTTGTGCGCACTATATATATATATATATATATATATATATATATATATATATAATTATTTCACTCCAAGCAAGACAGTACTGCCACTGGTGTGCACGGGTTACATCAGAGAAGAGTTATGAGAAATAGGAACAAGTTACAGGGGGTGTTAGAGAATGGGAAAGAGAAAAATGAGATCACTGGTGTGAAGAGAGCTGCATAAGAATAGAGTTGAAAGGAAGAAGAACAGGATACAGGGATGTCAGGAAAAGGATGCGATTCAAAGAAGTAAGAGATGGTAGTTGATATTATATTTAAATTCTTGGAGATTGTAGCTGTTCAGGAAGCAAGTATACGGAAAGGCAAATCTAAAGGTGTGAAATGCGAGAAAAGAAGCTGTTAATTATAAGTTGATCTTACATTTGATTGTTTTCACGATAAAAGCCTGGGACCTCTTTGCCAGTAGCAGATAATAGTAGTTAATAGTTAATATATATATATATATATGTGTGTGTGTGTGTGTGTGTGTGTGTGGGCACGATTGAATTAAATCAAACAAGAAGTTCGAAATTATATAATAAAGACAATTAGTCATCTCATAAACTAAATACTTGTTCTTCTTCTAGGTGCCGTGTCCCTTCAGGACGTAGGGGATCATGACCCCCACATCTTCCTATCTCTTTTCTTTTGTTATTCCTCTCAATCCTTGCTTTATTATCTATCTGCTCAAGTCCATCAAGTATGTCATGCGCTCCTTTTTCTTGTTTCTCTTCGCGTCTATCTGTATCGCGAGCATTCTTCTTCTTCTTCTTCTTCTTCTTCTTCTTCTTTTCTTCTATGTGTATTGTCCTTTCAGAACGTAGGCGATCATGGCCTTCTACGTCTTTCTAATCCTGGTGGCTGTTAGCACGCTTTCTCCCATTACCCCACGCAAACCCTGTTCTGCCATCCACCCAGGCCAGTCAAGTTACACGCTGTTTTCCCCTGTCACTCGTTTCTTCTCTCTGTCCTGTTAGTATCATCCTTCCTTCAGTTTTCTCTTTTGTGTTCATCCTCTCCAAAACCTCATCATTGTTCGCGTGCTCCGTCCATGGTATTCTCAGCATTCTTCTGCAGAACCACAGTTCGTTTGCTTCATCTTTCCTTAATCTTTGATGAAATTCTCCAGTGTTCACTGCTATATTGAATAAAAGACGTCACATAACAATGCACTACTCTCTTCTTTACAGCAAAATTTTCCTGTCTCATAATATTTTACTCAGCTTCTGTAATGCACCTTTGACCATGCCAATAAGCCTTCGTGTCTTCGTATCGCACTTTACGTCCTCTGTTAGAACACTTACCAGGTATTTGAATTTCTACACTAATTCGATTTCGGTATTTTCAAATTGTAGTTGGTATTTTGGGTTCCACTTTTTACTGATTACCATGCATTCAGTTTTCTTGTAGTTGATATGTAGTTCTTTCCGCTTTCTTTAACTACTTTCTGTAAAAGGTCTCGTAGTTTCTTTCCTGTACTTGCTATCAGCACATCTGAGTATCTAATATTGTTCAGATTACGGCCACCAATGACAAATCCTGGATGGTCTCGCTCTATAGGTTCAATAGATCTGGTGAGAATACACATTCTTGTCTTATACCCCTTTCTATGTTTGAGTATCTATCCATATGCAGGCAGTCTGCTTCCAGTAAAGGTTCTTAACTATTCTTTTTTCCGAATATGTTAAGGTTGCCAAGCGTCTCTATCAGTTCTTTGTGGCGTACTTTGTCGAATGCCTTTGCATAGTCTATGAAACACGGGTACTCTTCCTCTCCCTGTTGCTTTTTCTGATATCACTCTTAGCATAAATATCGCGTTTCTTGTTCCAGTGTCCTTAACGGAACCACATTGTTCTTGTCCTATTTTGGATATGATTCTGCTGCCGGTTCTGTTCATCAAAATTCGGATTAAATAATTAATTAACATTTATCGATATCGTTATCGCATAAAATAGTAGAAATTTATTAACTGAAATTGTCTTAAATTCGATATACATTAATTTATATAACTTTCCTATATTGACTGCTAGTATTTATTGCCAGTATTATTCTTTCGTTTTTTTTTAATATCATATTCTTACTTTTAAAGAGATTTGTCTATAATAAAAACGGAATTTATTTTCTCAGGTTTTCAGACCATTATCAAAAATGAATAACAGACAAGTAAATAAAACAGAAAACAAATAAAATAAAAATAATGGAATAATCTTTAACTATTGCACAAAAGAAACAAGATGGCAACTCGTCACGACCCTTACCACGCATGCGCATCAGATTCAACCAATTCTTTCAGCTGACTGCTACTTCTGATCAATTGCTTAACAGGCTTGGTTTTCGATCATTGATGAAACTAGACAACTTGCGACGATTGAGACTGAGACGACATAGGGTGTTATCCACTAGTGTTTACCAATGTATTGTGTCAGGCGCAGAGAAAACCCGAGGTAAATATTAACTCGTGACTCCCGCTATTAAATGTGTGACCCGGACACAAACAGTAGGCATCGCCGAACCCACATACCGGCTTAGTCCAATTAGATTGTGCAAGCAGAGTTGATTGGTACAAATATTAGTGAGGGAAATTGTTTACAACTGGTATTGATCAGAAATATTCAAGCAGTAGCCTCGGTGAGTCTGAGTTAAACGCTTCATTTCTAATGTTTATTCTCACGACATTTTAAAGTTGTCGGTTTTTTTCTTTTCATCAGTATCTCTGATGCTAACCGTCAATAAATTACGCTTTCACATTGTCATGTTCTCGATGTGGATACCCTTATTCGAAATAGACGTCCGTATATATTTTTAAACAGTCTATATTGGTTAATTAATTCAATCATTTTCTATGGCAGGAGTCGGCAACCTTTTGCTAAATAAGTACCTACTTAGGCTTTTAAAATCATTCAGTGTGCCAGTGTATACTTATCTTTATACAAGTCAAAGTTAATATATTTCTTCTACAATATATTTGATATAGTAATATTATGAGAATATACAAGAGGGACAATCAACAAGTTTATCTTCATACCCTGCCTGGTGGCAAACGCTGATGGTGGCGCCAGGGTTGGCGGTCCCGCCATAGCCACCAAAACCGTGACATCACACGTGGTCGGCGGCTGATGAAGATGGGGTATTGCACGTGCTAACACACGTTGTATGTGACAAAAAATACAATATTATGTGACAGAAATAAATTTTCTTTAAAAGTATTTTTTAAAGTTTTTATTGTTAGTTGTTGCTCTTGCATTGCCTTATAAATTGCTCGGTATTGGTAGCGTTGTTACTTTGAGTTTTACACATTTTTCTAATTATAAGAAACTTCATTGTGGACTAAACACTGATTTTATGTGAGAGAATATTTACAAACAAAGAATATTTAACCAAAAGCCGAAAAAAGAACAAAAGCAATTTTCTTAAACAGATGAAAAATCTCAGGAGGTATGTCCTACAGCTGAGAATAGTAGCAGACTTTTCTAAATTTTCGTTTTCGTTAGTTCGACACACGGTGTCATTGGGAATTGCTTGGCGTGCCAAGCGTGCACGCATGCCATAGGTTGTCGGCCTTTTTTCTATGGTTTATCAGCCCACTGCATGTTATTTAAACTCATAACTTTTTAAAAATTGTATAAATGTTTTCCTTGCAGACAGTAATGAAAATTAATACAAGTCTTACTGATTAACCTGTAGCTGGGGCTGAAGAAATGGATTCATATCTTTTGTAACAGGTGCAAAGGAATGTGAGCTACATCGAACAATCAGTTTAATGAGCCACATAACAAAACTCATCATCCGGATTCTGATGAACAGAGCGCGCAGCAGAATCGCCCCAGAGATAGGACAGGAATGCAATATTCATGCTCTGAATGCTATCTGAACGCGCAATACCGATGCAGAAAGAACGTTATCTGTGCTTTATAGATTACGCCAAAGCGTTTGACAAAGTACGAGGAAGGGAGTTGATTGAGATGCTCGACAACGTCGAAATTTCCGGGAAAGACGTTAGGATAATCAAGAATCTATATAGGCATTAAACCGCTTGCGTACGGATAGAAAGGGGCGTAAGACAAGGGGTTTTTTTCACCGGTTCTCAACCTGAACAGCGAAGCAATTATGAGAGAAATCAAAGCCTTGCCAGTATTCGTCATTGGCGGCCACAATCTCAACAATATCCAATGCGCGGATGACACGGTGCTGATTGCAAACACGGAAAGGAAAATTTAGGACCTTTTACAGAATTTATCAAAAGAATGTGAAAAGAAAGGACTGAGCATAAACCTCAAGAAAACTGAAAAAAAAGAGGAGACCAATATGCCAACTTCAAGTTAGAGAATCTAAAATAAAACAAGTAAAAAAATTCAAATATCTGGGAAATGTTTTGTGAGAGGATGGAAAATGCGATATAGAGATCCAAAGACGCATGGCCAAAGACGTATTTCAGAAGCTAACTGAAAGACAAGAATATCTCATTAGAAAAACAGAAAAGAGTGCTGGATTGCTACATGATATCTGTCTCTGTTCTTCTGTATGGAAGTGAATGCTCAGAAATGAAGGAGAAGCTTAAGGCAGCAGAAATATAGTTTAACAGAAGGATGCTGACGATACCATGGACATGGCACATGTTGGAGAGGATACAAACGAGAAGAAAACTGAAAATAAATATCAGGAAGAGACAAATAAGGTACCTGGGACACGTAATGAGGAAGAAATGCTTGGAGAATGTAATACTCACAGGTCAGATAAATAGACAAAGAGGGGAAAGAATCGCGTGACGTACTTTTTCTTCTGAGCAAATGGTTGACAGAGCGGGGCTTAGAAGAGATACCAAGACAAAAATTATTGAAAAGGAAAAGAGATAGAGCAAAGTGGAAGTCCATGATTGCCTACTTCCTGAGGGGACACTGCACATGAAGAAGATATGTAATGAATTCAACTGAAATTAGATCTCTGATCCTGGATTAACAATTACGAGGCCTCATTTTCACCACAGACATATCCAATCTTACAGCATGCGGAGAATGTTTGACAACTTCTTTTACAGATAAACAGATGACATGAAGAGGCTCGTGATTCTATCGGGAAATGCTAGAATACCTTAGAAATATATGTGAGCCATGAAGGAACTAACAGAGAACCGATGTTTATTATCGGAGAGCAACGGATGAAATTATAATTCACCGCCATAGAAAATGATAAGTAAAAAAATAGGAGTCCAGTACTCTCTTGTTTTGTTTCTAGTCAAACATATCGCTTAATAGTATACAAGGGTTAGAAAAAACTTTCAAAGACTAGCTATAAAGGAGTGAGTTCTACAGTTGTGAGAGTTTGCATGTATTAGATTCAATTCTTTTTATTAATAAGTACATTGCTTTTGTCACCATTTCTGAGGTTAACTGAAAAAGTCATAGGCTGCAATGAAGAAGTGATGCAAATATTCTGAAATCTTACGTGCATTAAATTTAACACTTCATATTTATATCAGCATTTTTAAATTCCAAGTAAGATGGAAGACTGAAATGTTCATAAGCTGACTATGAAGAAGTAAGTTCGAAAGCCGTTAAATAAAAAATGAATTAATTTCGATTCTTCATATTAATAATATCATTTTTCTTTCCAAGAAGATAGGAGGCTGAAATGCTACGATAGGAGGCTGAAATGCTCATAGGCTGACTGTAAAGCAGTAAATTCTAGAGCCGTAAAATCATTAATTTATTAATTTCTATTCTCCTTATTAATAACTGCATTTTTCTTTCCAACTACGATAGAAGGCTGAAATGCTCATAGGCTGACTGTAAAGCAGTGCGTTCTAGCGCCGTAAAATCATTAATGTATTAATTTCTGTTCTCCTTATTAATAACTGCATTTTTCTTTCTAACTACGATAGAAGGCTGAAATGCTCATAGGCTGACTGTAAAGCAGTGAGTTCTAGAGCCGTAAAATCATTAATGTATTAATTTCTATTCTCTTTATTAATAACTGCATTTTTCTTTCTAACTACGATAGAAGGCTGAAATGCTCATAGGCTCACTGTAAAACAGTGAGTTCTAGAGCCGTGAAATCATTAATGTATTAATTTCTATTCTCCTTATTAATAACTGCATTTTTCTTTCCAACTACGATAGAAGGCTGAAATGCTCATAGGCTGACTTTGAAGCAGTGAGTTCTAGAGCCGTAAAATCTTAAGTGAATTAATTTCGATTCTTCTTACTAATAACTGAAAAATTTTATTTCCATTGACGATAGAAGACTGAAATGTGCATAGGGTCATTAATAAGCAGTGTGTTTAACAGCCCTGAAATCATTAATGAATTAATTTTGTTTTTCTTAATAATTATAGCATTTATCTTTCCAGGTTCGAAGGAAGACTGAATTGTTCATAGGCTGATTATGAAGAAGTGAGTTCTAGAGCCCTGAAATAATAAATGAAATAATTTCGATACTTCTTAACAACTCAATTTTTTATTTCCAAGTATGAAGGGAGATTGAAATGTTCATAGGCTGACTATGAAGCAGTAAATTCTAGAGCGTTAAAATCATAAATGAAGTAAGTGCGATTTTTCTTATTAGTAGCTGCAATTTTTTCATTCCAAGTACGATGGGATACTGGAGTGTTCAAAGGCTGACTATGAAGCACTGAGTCAATTCTAATTTTGTTTTTTAATTGTAAATTGGTACACTACATTGGTTTTTTGTAAATGGCCATGTAAATTGGTACACTACATTGCCCATTCAGAGATTGCATCTCTGATACTAATCAAAAACCTAGTACATATATTGGTTTTACTACAACCACGCTCTCCCGTAGACTTACATGTCATCTTTCTGATCAGAGTACTATTAACAACATTTCTCTGAAAAACATAAACATGTAGGTAATATCAGACAGATTTTTGTCAACAATACGGTGATCCTTACTCATACACACAGTAAGAGGAACCTGCAGATATTGGAGGCCATGTACATAAATTCGAAACAACCAACACTCAATAAAATCAACTTTAAAACAGGAAATAACATATTACATTGCATTTGACTACATGGTTTTGTTGTCATTCGCGCTATCCCGCGGTGTGACGTCATAAAACCGCATCGCAAACTTAAAAACTGCGTTTATTATTTTTGGTAACTATTGCCGTTGCCAAGCGGAGTTTTATGTCAACACAATAAAATCGTCGGTGATGGTGGATTTTATAATATTTCAGTTTAAAAAATCTCTCTGAAGATGGCTCATGTGAGCCGAAAGCTTAGAAGAGAACCAATAAATAATTATCCAAATGTTGGAGAATTTTTGTCTTTATTTTCAACTGAAATTAAAGCAAAAATACGACGTTTAGAACGGCTCATGATTAAACATAATAGACATTCATTGTCTCTTATATTTAACAGCATATGTTTAGAAAATTACTTGCTGCCTCGATATACTATATATATATATATATATATATATATATATATATATATATATATATGTAAACAGAGAGAGAGAGAGAGAGAGAGAGAACAGACAGATGAAAAATGAGTTTTTCTATTCTGTTACTATATTTCTCAATATTCTTTCCACCCTGTACTTCATTACACATGCCTCATTTACTACCCACTTATTTGAGTGACACTCGAATATAATTGTAGGAAAAGAGTGTAAAAACGCTTATGATTTATATACTTAGACTATTTAGATCTTTTAAAACTGAAAAGATGTATTTTTATGAATGTATTTATGTTAACGTCCTTGTGATATCTCTGAAGATGGATCATGTGAACCGAATGCTTAGAACCAGCAAAATAAAAAATTATCCAAATTTTGGAGAATTTCTGTCTTTATTTTCACCTGAAATTAAAGCCAAAATACGGTAGTACGGCCCATGATTAAACATAATAGACATTCATTGTCTCTTATATTTAACAACATATGTTTAGAAAACATATATATATATATATATATATATATATATATATATATATATATATATATATATATAGTAAAGAGTGTTATTTGGCCACATAAGCTACTTTGAATTAGCATAATAAAAAATATCCAAATGTTGGAGAATTTTTGTCTTTATTTTCACCTGAAATTAAAGCCAAAATACGATGTTTAGAACGGCCCATGATTAAACATAATAGACATTCATTGTCTCTTACATTTAACAGTATATGCTTAGAAATTTATCTGCTGCCTCGATTCACTATATATATATATATATATATATGGAGAGAAAGTGAGAGTGGTTGTCCAGTGGAGTTATCGAAAGCGGCTTGTATTGCGGAATCGGAAAACCGTGTACGAATCCCAAAACTATGAATTCAGAATCAGCGTAAAGGGGTTTAGTCACCCTCAGACTATTTTGTCCAAAATACATCACTTCTACAGCTGCACTACTGTAGTACTCCTACAACTCTGGAGAGTCACTGAATCCCTATTCAATGCGAGAAATTACAAACTATCTTCTATTTTGACCCATTCTTGTAGATTTATGCACATTTAACGGTTTTGGAAGCTTAAGAGCCCAGGAAAGTTTCTGTGTTCAACACTAAATGAGTGACGTGTAACGACTTAGTAGCAGTAGTAATAGTAGTTATAATTATAAAAATAATCATAATAATACATTTCAACTTTCTCTTACTGTATTAAATATCTCGGATCTTGAAGGCGTTTGATAGAGTTTATCAAAACGCTTACTTTATCGGACTCTGCTTTCTCGTTTGGGGAGAAATAGACAGGAGTTAGACCCTGCCTTATGCAAAGTCTACGAGAAATCTTTGCCCGATCTTAAGGGCTCGGATTTCGCACATTAAATAATCGACATTGTGTCACATTCATCCTCAGGAGAGAGTTTTCTAATAAATACCCAGAGATTCGCACGCTGGCCTTCTTCACAAGATGAAGAGTATAGCGTTTCTGGTTGAATATTTATTTGATTCGAACATAATCTAAATCAGATTCAGCTTAATGGACAGAATCGACAACGGCATTTTCTGAGAGATACATGACGTTCAGCCCGTTCCAGTGATGTACATATGTCGTTGTATGTCAGACAAATATATTTGTATCTGAATGTTTTTACTCTGAACAGGAAGAGTCCAGTGTTATTAAAGAAAGGTAAAATCGATTTATTTCACTGCTATTCATGAAAGTGATTGACTAGCGAACGAATGAGAAAACGAAGAAAGTGGGAACAATTGTTTCGGCATCGGAAGTTTTAGAGGCCATTGTAATAAGTTGTCACTTGTGGACGTTGGGAAGAAGATAGAGAGAGAATACCTACGCGGTAAGCTATCCTAGCCAGCTTTCCACACCATATTACTTCCTTCAATAGAATCTGAATCGGTATCTTCTTTTGTTCTGTGACCTCTTACCTGTGATTTATCAAATATCATGTTAGTTGCTCAGATAGTTAAGTGCATTACGTGATACAAACTTGGGCAATCATGTCTCGAAAGAGACATGACTAACTGGACAGAAGATTATCCCGTAGAAGGTTGCCATTATTTTCTGTGGTAGATTGGTTGCCAGTCAAGGCTAGAGAGCTTAATCTGTCCTGTTATTTAATCCATAACTGGAGAGAAGAGACGGATTAATACTTTTCCCAAGTGTATTTGCGCGTAAGTGAATGCAAGGAATTCAACTGGAACTCGAACTCGGCTACGAGCCGATATCAACTGCACCACAACGCGCAATCTATGTTAGTTACTAGACCTCTGTATTCCCATATATTATTGATCGGCTTTTAAAATAGATTTATAGAATTAATACAATACTTACATATCATCATTATCATCATCATCCTGCTGCCTCGACCGAGATAGAACTCACTACACCCTTCCAGTATTCCCTATTTGTCATAGCTCCTGTAAGGTCTTCCTTGACGATAGATGTATCTTTATGTATCCTGTCTGGAAAGGTTAACTTACGAGATCGATTGTGAGATGATAGGTGCCTCTATAATACAAACGAGGAAACAACTTCATCTGTAGCACGTGCACAACGCCCAGCAAACTGGACACGTCTCTTTTGAACTAAGGTTGATATTCTTGGCAGGTCTCCATATATCGTTTCTAAAGTTGGGTGGTTTCACCATGAAAGATCAAGTATTCTTCTGAGAAGACGAGTATAACATCCATCTAAATGGCGCTGTTGTGTTGCTGAAAGAGTCCAAGTTTCAGATCCATAAAGTAAGATTTGTTCAATAAGTGCGCGAAAAACTTGGATTTTGATTTTACGATCAAGATTGGATTTCCAAATTTTATTCATTTTGTTACATATACCGTACTTTCTGTAATCGAACTGAACCTTATTGTGCAGTCTCTTAGCAGTGACTTATTAACATCATTTTATAGAAATAAGACACATATCGCACTTTGCGTAATCATCTATTGATTACGAAACATGCCACTCTGGAATTGGAAGACATATTGACATAGCGAAAGACGCATTCCAAAAGCTAAGCAAAATATTATCTAATAGGAAAATTTTTATTAGAAACAAAGAAAGATGTAGTGAATTGTTATGTATTATCACTGCTCCTATATGTCAGTGAATGCTGGATAATCTCTTCATAGATGAAGAAGAGACATGAAACAACAGATATGTAGTTCTACAGAAGAATGTTGAGGTTATCATTGACCAATTCTTCGTTGTGCAGCCTCTTAGTGAGTTATTAAATATCGTATTAATTGCTACACGTCTCTGTTTTCAGATACTGCTAACCGGTTTCTGAAATACGTTCACACAACTAAAATAATACTTACATATATCGCACTTTCGATTAGGTAAAGTGCCTCACGGGTGTCAAGAGACGTATTGATACATGACGATACCTTCCAAACTTTAAGGAAAGTATTCAGAAATAAAACAAAATTATTAGAAACTCCCATATGTCAGTGAATACTGGCCAATTTGTTCATAAATAAACAAGAGATTGAAGAAATGCAATACTTTGTAAGTAGTCTATAATGAAACCTCCTACATAAAGTAGCAAGAGAAATCGATAAGAAAGGACTCAGCTTAAAACTCAAGAAAACTAAATGCATGGTCATCAGCAAAAAGAGGACCACAAAATGCCAACTACATGTCGGAGATAATAAATTTAATCAGGTTGAGCAATTTAAATTTAAATCCCGGGGAAGTATCTGACAGGGATAAAAGGTGCGACTCTGAGACCAGAGGACGCATTGACATAGCCAAGGACGCATTTACAAATTCTAAGCATAGTTCTGCGAGTCAAGAAGATTTCGTTGAAAACAAAGGGTATTAGACTGTTATGTGATATTTGCTCTTCGATACGCCAGAAAATGCTGGTCGATCTCCGCAAGGATGAAGGAGAGGCTCGAAGCAGCAGAAATGTGGTTCTACAGAAGGATGCTGAGGATACCATGAACTGAACTTGTGTGCAACAAGGTGTTGGAAAGGGTGGCAACGAAAAAGAAAATTATACTTAGTACCAGAAAGAATCAGCTGATGTTTCTGGAACAGGTAATGGGGAAAGAGGGTTTGGAGAATTTGATACTCACAAGACAAATGAAAACAGAAACAAGGAACGGCAGCGCGAAACACTTGATAAGTTTGAGAGAGTAGATCGCAGAGTAGACTCCGGGAGGGATTCTGAGAGGACAAATATTCAAAGCCACAAGGGATAATGGCAAGTAAAGGTCAAGGCCACCCACGTTCTGAACAGACGAGGTACATAAGGAAGAAGACATTTTGTCAGGCCTATCATGGGAACTTAAATGACACCAGATCATTTTTATTTAAAATGAGAATAGATCTCGAGATCTCTGATAAAAATGTGTCGTCAATGGCCAAAGCAAAAAAAAAAAAAAAATCCATTTTCAGACATAGCTAGGATTTTCCAGGATATCGCGACGCGACGAAGGCCCCATCACGGGAAATGAGAGAGAACCATTTCCATTCAACGTCTTAGTTCAGATTAAGTAGCTAGACGTGTGGTGCATGTAGACACCAGAGACAAATGTTATGGTATGAGAAGAAGGAAGTTAACATTTAAAAGTACCGGGAGAACCTTGTGATCCGGTTCGAGTACTTGCGAAACAAAGTCAACATCAAGGCTCCGATCTCCGCAGATTGAATCGCTATAGGCTATCACTTCAGGGGCGTCGGTTAAATGTGGAGCAACAAGAATGGCCACACGCTGAAGATTATTAACATATACGACGTGCCCAACACGAATAAAGGACAACTTATCAACGCATATAATCGTTTTAGAAACCGTAACAATGACGGGATCGAAACTCATTATTATTTTATTGAATATACTTACATTTTTTTCGTATGTATGCAAATACGCATAATACGAGAGCGTGAAGCGCCAACTCAACACCGGCGAATGAGCGTCAGGGCAACTCAGGACTGAGATCAACTCAGAATTGAGATCAACTCAGAATTGAAATCAACTCAGGATTGAGATCAACTCAGGACGGTGTTCAACTCAGCACCAGTAAGACGTAATCTTTTTATACTCGAATAAAACTAATTTATTACAATTTAAAACTTAATTAGTGAATATTTTTCTTAAAAGAAGGCATCTGAAAAGGCATTATGTAAAATATGAACCATTTTTTAATTCTTTTAATAAATTAAACCGTAAAGAAATTTATTTTTAAGTAATCGAAAATCACAAATCAAAAAATCCAATAAAACACACTTAATTTGAATTATTTTTTAACAAATTGAAATCGTAAAATAAAAAAGAAATTAAGAAGTTTTTATTTTCAATCATTTTAATAAAATAAATCATAATTTAATTTATTTTTATTAAAGTAAATCGACATTAGAAAATATTTAATGAAAAAATAATTTAATAAAATTCCTGTCTTTTTTCTATAAATAATTATATGATAATTATTTTAATGGGCTTTCCTCTTTTGTACCTTCACCGAATGAATTTAAGCGTACTACAAGATTTCCAGTTGAATTCCTCGCATTCACTTACGCACAAATAACCTTGGGAAAGGTATTAATCCATCTCTTCCCTCCAGTTAGGATAGATTGGGTTCGATAGTCTTGGCTGGCAACCAGTTTACTGCAGAAAGCAATGGCAACCGACTGCGAGATAATCTTCTGCAAAGTCAGTCATGTCTCTTTCAAGAGACATTTAACTGACTGACTGACAAGATTAGCAAACAGTTTCCATTGTTGCACAGTTGATGCAAGCGCAGGCTTTATTTTGCACAAATCTCGCCTGTAGAACTCGCCTTGTGTCATACCCACCGATAACCGCATCCTTAACTACTAGTAGGTTCTATAACCTTAGATACCAAGACGACGAAAATTAAACTTTCACCAAAACGGCATATATGCTGCGAATCCTTCGATGGAACGACGATCATTAATTCGACGGCCCAAAACTTGTTATTTCTCTCTTATAAAATCGCTTGCATTTTTCACGCGATAAAATGACGTGTATATAAATAAAAGCATTTAACATTTTCTCTATTTTTTAGGTGACGTGCGGTAGAGTAGGAGTTGGAGGTTTCAACACACATGCAAAGAGCTAGTCAGACGCCTCGCTCGGCCTCGGTTTTCCCTGTGGCTTTCTCGGTCTGGGTTCCTTCTCTTATATAGGCGACTAGTCTATGTTTTAGCACATTGTTTACCTCATTATCGGACTTTGGTTACGGTGGTTTCAAAACAGTTAAATATTTTTCTCATACGGGGAATTTTGTCGCATTCTTAACTTTGACAACAATGAAATATTTAACAAGAGAATATTTTTCTTTTGCTAGCCAGTTTGCATATTTTTGCTGTTTCATAAAAATACACTTTTTCGATAAGCTATATACCAGCTAAGACAACAGACAACACTATTTTACTTTCCTGCGACCCCTTCTCTCCAAAAAATTTAATTGCAGTAATTTGACATACTTTGTAGTAGGTTTTTGATTAGTATCAGAGAGGCAATCTCTGAATGGGCAATGTAGTGTACCAATTTACATGCCCATTTACAAAAAACCAATGTAGTGTACCAATTTACATCCCCATTCAGAGATTGTATCTCTGATACTAATCAAAAACCTAATACATATATTGGTTTTACTACAAACACGCTCTCCTGTAGACTTACATGTCATCTTTCTGATCAGAGTACTATTAAACAACATTTCTCTGAAAAACATAAACATGTAGGTAATATCAGACAGATTTTGGTCAACAATACGGTGATCCTTACTCATACACACAGTAAGAGGAACCTGCAGATATTGGAGGTCATGTACATCAAATCAAAACAACCAACACTCAATAAAATCAACTTTAAAACAGGAAATAACATATTACATTGTTATTTGACTACATGGTTTTGTTGTCATTTCGCGCTATCCCGGTTCCTTTATTATCGTTACTCTTCACTAGATTCTTCTTATTATTTTTCCAAGTATTTTATCGTTCACTCGTAATATTATTTTCAGGGATTATTTCCTGGTTGAATAACGTGCTAAAATTATATTTTTGCTGTCTCTTGATAATTTGCACCATTTAGGGGAGCAGTTATATAACAATGAAGAAAATATCATTTCTGTTGAATAATCGCACTTATTCAGTGTCGGTAAATTTAGCTGCTCATAAATTTGATTGAACTAAAATATTTGTTTGAGTCTTCATGCACCACCTTGTGGCAATGACATTATCAATTTTAATATTTAGAAGTTTGGTTTGCTGCTGTTCTGCATCAATTTTCTTCATGTTTTCTATCAGAATTTGAAGAGTATTTTGATAAGTTACATTTGTAGGAAGATTATAGTCCCCTATTGTATTCATTTCCACATCTCTACAAAACACATGTACAGTAAAATCAGATTCATTTACAAAAGACAGATTAATTATTGGATATGGGGATTTGATGAAGCTGCATATAATTTTTTTTTGCTTCCTAACAAAAATCCATAGTGTTTAATGATAATTCTACTATGACAACATTTCAAAAATTAGTATTGTTCATAAATTTAACTTGTACCATTTAGTTTCAAGCAAGCAGATGTGTTTGGCGGTTAAGATCTTTTCTACAGACTTAATAAACTGACAGCCAGTGAAATATCATTTTTTCTTAAAAAAAACAAACAAAAAAAGCAGAAATAAGAAACGACATGCACCAAGTACCGTGGCACAGACGTTTTCTTGCTAAAAACACATGCATGGACTATCAATAATTAGAGTAAAAAGAGATAGATTAACAGTTTCAGAAATTTGTTCAGGACTAATTAACATTTTCAAATATACAAGTACTGAACACTGACTTGAAAGTAGTGTACAACTTAGCAAAGTTAAATGTGATGCAGCAACATACGAAGGACTATTTATGATCCAAAAGAGACATTCAGATCTTAACGCACACTTTAATAGTAATAATAATAATGATGATAATATATATATATATATATATATACATATATATATATATATATATATATATATACTACCGGCCATAATTATTAGGCAACCCCAGTGTTTTTAATGAAAATGATCTATTTAATACTATTTTTAGTATTTATTGCCAAGTGAATAACTGTAAATGAAAATAGAATGATTCTATTGTTAATACTGCACAATAGCATGTGCATCAAATGAACTGTTCTGGTGTCCAGGTTTTGTGCTCTCTTCTCCATGCTAGTCTCTTGACTGCCTTGTAAAATTTTGTAAGTTAATAATAACAAAATAACCATTCTATTTTTATTTAGAATTATCCACTTGGTAACAATTACTAAAAATAGTATAAAATACATAATGTTTTAAAACTGATGTGGCCTAATAATTACGGTCGTTAGTATATATATATATATATATATATATATATATATATATATGTAAAGTAAAATAAATTTTTAAAATTCAAAAATGTTGAATGAACATTTCAACATGAAATCCCTAAGAGAGATTTCACGTATCCTCAGCAACAGTCCATATTCCAATATGAGAAGAAAAATAAAATTAAAAAGAGAAATGAAAAAATAAATTAAAAAATGACGGTTAAGATTTGAGAAATTTACGTCACAAAATGTTTTTTTTGTAAATCAGTCTATTTTTGGTTTTTACTTTTAGATAGAGTTGTAAGTGAACAGATGGAAAATTTGGCATGTCTCGCTTTACAAAGGATAAAGGGTTAAGGAAGGGAAGTCGTTAAACTGAGAATTGGGTTAGACAAATATATATTATTATATATTATATTGGTTCTGTAATTTGAATTACATTCATCTCTCCTCCTGTATCATTTTTTAATATTAAAATTTTTAATATTAATTAGGATCAGGTTCTTGGGATTTACCTTCCTACTTTTCCGTTTTGATTTAAGTATTTTAATAATAATAATAATAATAATAATAATAATAATAATAATAATATATATATATATATATATATATATATATATATATATATTCTCCATTTTTAAGCGAGTTATTTCGCTACGCAGGTTTCTACTATGAGTGGTGTCATCAGGCGATTTTTAATAACTCATTTTACCGTATATTGTTTTTCATTTTAAGAACGCTCCTGTAACAGTGTTTTATTTGAACGTTCAGTGGTAAGGAATTTATTAACATGCAATTTTAAAATTAAAACGGATTATGGCGTTTTCGTCCATGGTTGTATGAACCTAAGAGGTATTTCTTAGTGTGGATGAATTTAGTCATAATTCCCGTTCTTTCGTTTAACAGTTCGTCTTTATTTGGGAATATCATAATTTCTAATTTTTCTTTTTGGCACAGTCTACTATTTTTCCACCGTTGTAAGGCTTGGATGTTTTTACAATGCTCCGCGTTATGTCTGGGTTTTTCCATATTTTGATTTCAATTTCCAGACCTGTCTAGCCAATTTTGTATTATTTTTTAATTTTTCTATTTTAAATGTAGATCTGTGATTAAATCACCTGTTCTTAAAAGTGTCTTTGGTTGAGCCCAAATATATTTTGTTTTGGCCTTCTTTGTACATTATTTTTTTATGTTGCAGAGATCTTGATTTTAATACCAATGTGTACTGGTCTAACACCATTACGACCAAAAACTAAGTATTAATCAATCGATCAATCAATCTATATATATATATATATATATATATATATATATATATATATATATATATATATCGAGGCAGCAAATAATTTTTTAAACATATATTGTTAAATATATGAGACAATGAATGTCTATTATGTTTAATCATGAGCCGTTCTAAACGTCGTATTTTGGCTTTAATTTCAGTTGAAAATAAAGACAAAAATTCTCCAACATTTGGATAATTTTTATTTATTTGGTTCTAAGCTTTCGGCTCACATGAGCCATCTTCAGAGAGGTTATTAAGACGGTAACACAATAACATCCACCATCACCCATGATTTTATTTTGTGTTGACATAAAATTCCGCTAGGCAACGGCAATAGTTACCAAAAATAAAAAACGCAGTTCGCAAATTTTCAATGCGGTTCTATGACGTCACACCGCGTGATATTGCGAACTGACAACAGAACCATGTATTCAAATGCAATTTAATGTGTTATGACCGGATTTAAACGTGATTTACCTCTCCCCCCAACCGTTCGGCTGGGGTGCGGAATGAGCAATTAAGACCAGATTAAGACCAGTTTAGACCGGTTTTGAATAGGTGGATAGGTGGATGTTTTGATCAATACCTTGGCGTACGCGCTCAGGTTCCCCACATTAGAAAAGACCTTGTGTCACATCTCTCTCTCAAGTGGAGGAGAAAAATAAATATATATATTTGTTTTTTTTTCTTTTAGCAGCACATATTATTTTCATATGAAATTTTGCTGTATCTTAACACAGGAGGATATTTGTATATTATTGACTGGACATTATATAAGCCATGTAGGACATTTTAATATAAATTGCTTGAATATTCTTTTTCATATTGTAGTTTATATAAATTATGTTCCACATTTATATTATATTCAACAGAATGCAGAATAAATTTACCCCTAATGAAGGCTTTGTCTATATTTATGAGATGAGGTAGTATTTACAGTATTTTCATTATTCGGACTATTGTCTTCATCTTTGTTGTCTTTGTACGACGTTTCGGTCGTTGTACGCTCTTGCCTTCTTCAGGTGCTAGGAATTTTGAATAGAAACTTTTATTACAATCACTGCAGTTTTGCGTAGAGTCTCTTATTTTGGTAGTCGTGAGTTATCTCCCTCTAACTCTGTAAGTTACTTGTTCACCACTACTGTAACCTGCTATTGAACTCACATATCTTTGGGTCAATTCTTTAAGGACACATGGCCTAGTGGATATAAACGTTGGTTAGTCTTAAAAAAAGCTCTAAACGATTGTTCTCATTCTGTTTGGATAATTTATAATTTTAGCATTGATTTTAAAGATTTTTAATTTGATCTTAAATACCAAGTAGTTGGATACATTCCTAGTTCATGTCAACAGATTTAACAAAAACTGGCAGTTTAACCAAGGCTAGGTATCCCAATATCCTCATAGGCTTTGTCAGAAAATTAACTGAAGTTTACCTACATAGACAGCTTAAGTAATCCAGCGAGGAGTAATTTAACGATTGAACTGTTGTCATTAACAATAGAATACTGTTGTCATATCTGGTCAGGCGCTCCTGTTGTTCATCTCAGTGTTCTCGATAGTTGCTAAAGGAGAATCTGTAATGTGATTGGTCCCAACCTGGCAGCTCGACTCCAGCCACTTTCTGACCGGCGGGACGTAGCTTTCCTCTGTCTCTTCTACGAATTTTTTCATTTTTTTTCCGACGAACTTAGGTCACTTGTGCTCCCTCCACAAGAATTTACTCGCGCAACCAGACTGGTAACAAGATCTAACACATTTACAGTTAAATCAACCCAATGCAGGCGGAAATTCTACTCCAATAGCTTCTTTTCTCGCACTTCCCGCCCGTGGAACTCCCTTCCATACACTTTCTTTCATGATGTCTACAATATTCACGAATTTAAATGCAATGCCAATTCCCATCTCTTATCCACTTGACTCCAGTCTTTTCTACATTATCCCGTGTTTCTTGTTCGTTTTCTTTCTCTCTACCTTTCCAACTGTCTTCATTCCTGTGTTCACATCTTTATCTTGCCCTTTCTCTGACACGCCCTATAACTGGTTCGTCTTTCTCTTCACTCTCCTCTTGTATAAAACTTTAACTCTCTTATGCAGCCCCCGCGCATCAGTGGCGTTACCGCCTTACTTAAAGTGAAACTATTAAAAAAATGATGACGATATTAGTCTGAATGATAATAATATTAATAGCGATATTCTCCTACATATTTTAATCTTAATATTATGTCACCAGGGAAGCAATGAAAGAAAACAACTCTTATATCTGTCGGTTGTAATTAGGGATCGAATTGACACTTGTCATTTTCTCATAAAATCTGATTGAAAATACATTTATATCTGTAATTACTAGGTATTTACCAGAAACTTCCTCAGTAAGGGCGGATGTGACACAAGGTCGGCTTTCATCATGCTTAATCCGATCCCTTAAGCTCAGGCTAAAGTTTCCGTCGACCCTGCATAAGGAAAGGTCGGGCTCATGTCATTTTTTCCCAGCCTCGTCTGTGTTCCTCTCTGCCCAGAGGTAGAGAATCTGATAAGGTTGAGCTCTCTCGGAACTAGATATATCCGTAATGACTGCAAGTGTGCTGTAGTGTGCATCTTCATCAGAATATTATTGTATTAGTGTATGAGAAAATTTGGTAGTGAAAGAAAGATTACTCACGAACTATTTAAAATTGCAAACCTATATCAGACAAAGGGTTGCTTTGCAAATATTTTTGTGTAAACAATTTTCTAAATCTTGTGTTGAAAAGGAAAATTTCAGGTGTTTGGTTAATAAAAAAAAGAGAGAATATTAGATCTGACTTGAAGACACTTCTTTCAAAATATTGGAAATTTTCCTGAAAGCTTCGAAGTAAGAAGAAAAAATTGGTTAGAAAAAAATAACGTGAAGATATTTTCTGGAAGCAAATGGCCTTTCAACGTGATCCGTTAGCCATTTTAAATAGATCTCTTCTCTTTTTCCTTTTTCGTAAATACGGTTTGTTCATTGTTATTTAAAATGTCTAGTGATACGCGACCTTTGCGCGCTTTGAGCATGGAAAAAAATTGTTCATGTAGGTGGAACGAAAATGAAGGAAATCATTTTCCCTTGGAGTAACAACACACACACACACACACACACACACACACATATATATATATATATATATATATATATACAGAAAATCTAACTGAATAGATAAATGAATTAAGAGGAAACGAAAACAAGACGAAATCAATGAAGTAAAAAAATCTAATTTAAAAATAAAAACATAGATTTGACGACTCTAAGAGCAAATTTTCTATGAAGACATGAAAAACACTGAAAGAGCACGCAAAAAAAAAGACAAAGATTTACGAACATTCAAGAACAGAATGAGGATCACGTATGTTTTTATTCTTTAAAATTTAATTAGCAAAAGGTGAATTAAGTGTTTTTTTTCATCATATCCAAATCTAATAACATGAATAAGATTTCTGTTTGAGTTACAGACGATGTCCAAAGTGTAATGTGCAAATTTTTAAGAGAGTTGTCTAAAAGTTAAGATAAAATATTTACGATATATAATTTTATTTAAAATGTTTAAAAATCAATTTCATCCTAAGCAAGGCAATACATTTACAGAGACGCAAGGGGTTACTGAGTGTTAGACACTCTTGGAAAAATAATGTTAACGCAAGTGAACAATGAAAGAACTAGAATTATGAAGGGAAGTTAACGATTGACATTGCATTTAAATTTTTAAAGATCAAATTTGACTAAGAAGCAAGAAGCCGGAAGAAACTTCCACAAGCGAGAAGTGCGAGAAAAGAAACTGCAGGCGTAGAGCGTATGGGTAGATTTAGCCATTTAAGTTGCAAAATGATGAGATCTTGCCGCCGCCAGTCTAGTACTGAGCTGATAGTCATGAGACAATTATAGTTGATCAGTACAGTTATCATGAGAGTATCTATAGAAAAGGCGCAGGGAAGGTAGGTTATGGTGATGGGAAGATGAAATGCTAGGTCTTGAACAATAATATTACAAATTCTTTTTGGGTTATATCAAGAATCTCTAAATATGTCGCAGAAGCAATAGACTATATGTATCAATATTGCAAAAAATGGCTGAATAATTGACATATTTTCATTATTCTGACTATTGTTCTCCTCTTGGTTGCAATCTGTGCGACGTTTCGGCCATTGTACGCCCCTGCGTTCTTCAGGTGTTTGGAATTTCGAACCGAAGCCTCTATTACGATCACTGGAGTATAACGCTCTCATTCCTTGTGCAAAGCCACTTTACATTTATATTCTTGGAGATTGTAGCTGTCGGGGAACCAATCAAACGGAAAGGAATTCCACAGGCGGGAATTGCGAGAAAAGAAACTAAGGGAGTAGAATTTGAGTTTACATTTTATTGGTTTTACAGTAAAAGGTGGTGACCTAGTTGCTAATCTTGTGGCTCAAGTATATATATATATATATATATATATATATATATATATATATACAAAACTGTGTTGCTGGTAATATTTTTTTTATTTTTACAAAAATATATTGCTGGTAACTTTTTATTTTTATAGACATGCTTGTAATATTTTTTAAACTTTTTTTTACTGCAGTTGATATTATTTTTTATTTTATCAAAATATGTTGCTGTTAATATTTTTTATATTTTTTTGAATATGTATTGCTGTTAATATTTTTTATTTTAGAAATATTTATTGCTCATAACATATTTTTTATTTTTACAAAAATGTATTGTTGGTAATATTGCATTATTTTACAAAAATGTATTGCTTGCACTTCTACGACAGAAATATATTTTTATAGTTGTTTAATGATTTGACCTCAATTTTTGGGTAAAGTTAACTATTTGATCAAAAAGCCGAGAGCTTAACAGGTTTTACGACCACTGGTAAGTGCAGACCTGAGAAAAACAGCAGTTGAATCATGGTTGCACATTCGACAAAACCTTCCGATCAGATACCGAATTTAGTTTATTGTTAGATCCAGAACGGGATCAATTCCTTTAACAATTGTTTTTCACGTACTTAATCATAGGCTTTTGTATAATAAAAGCTGTCCATAAAGTTCGTGTGCACTTTAAAAAGATTACAACTTTATTTGTATCTGCAATAGAAATAATTTATAAAAAAAAAATTTAGAAAGACGTAAATCTATATTTTGTAAGGTTTTATTGAAATGTTATTTAAGTTTCCACATGTCCTCCATCATTAGCAATACAAACGTCAATACGATTTTGCCGTTCACGGAAAACATTTGCTAACTGACTTACAGTAATGCCTGAAATCTCATTAGTTATTTTAGCTTTCAAATCTTCTAATGAACTAGTCAAATCTGGCGAACGTAGAGACCAATAAAATGGTCCAACTCTTCCGATCCATCTGTTAAAAAATTACTGATTTAGAAACTTTGTAACACACAGAGTACTAGGTACATTAAACTTTATCAAAAACTTTTATCAAAAATACAAATAAAGTTATGTTTAAAAATTGCACACGAACTTTATGAACACCCTGTATATAAAACCTAGGTAAATTTAATTTACCTGTTTGATGTTTGTTAGAAAATATTATAAAATATAAAAAATAAAAAAATAAAAACTTTCAAAAAATAATTGCAAAAATATTTTGGAGATCCCAAAATGAAGTAAAATAAAATACACTCTTCCACTTTGGCAAAAGTCAAATTAACGGTCAGGTCAACAGATACTTAGATAAACCACATATCAAAGCAGACTGATACCATCAGACCATAAAGCTCCCAACTATCAATCACACTTATACATATCATAAACACACATGCTCTAGCAAACACACACACACACACACACACACACACATATAACGACAGCGAAAGCAGCCAGTAATGATCATTTGTTGAAAGGTACGGACTCAAACGCAGGCTCTTCTAACATTCTGAAGATGATATATTAATCTCGAAATATTAATGTATAATAAACAGGTAATATCCAGCAACTTCTTTACTTTCCTTTATTTTACTAAACGCATTGTGACAGCCTTCAAAACCTAACCATAATCCTAATATACACAATACTTCAAGCAAATTACAAAAATTTTCTATATTTAATTTTAATTTATACTATCAAGCCTTGCTTCCTATATCATATAAGTATCTTACTTGAAGCAACACTTAATAAAATAAACGAGATTTACAAAGCTGAGATTGATTGAAGAGGCCCTGTTTGTCGCTTAACGAAGGACTTTATGCATACAAAGCATTTATATATTGAATATTACAACGGCGATACGAGCTGGTCGATAATGGAGAAATGCCTACAGGGGTTGGGTGCGACTTTGAACTGCGAGGTGCTGTCAAGCTCGGGAAAATAGAATTGCTGACACGACCGCTCACCCACTCGCTTATAACTCTCTGTTCGTAGGCTTCCTGCAGCGACTTCATGGAATCCCTCCTCAACACACCCCGACCAGTAACAATCTTCGGTAAATGCACTCCATCTTGCTTCAAATTTATAGGGGTTCATTAAGGTCGGTGCGTGCTCCTAGATTAGAAAAGAATCTAGCTTCGCCATCATTTCGCGAGGGACTTGTATAATAAATGTTGAAGCTTATCGCTGGTTGCTAGAGGGGCCTGCAATTATGTATAAAGCTTCTGGCGTTGAGGTGGGGTGTTTGAGCTGAATGACCTGCGCCGGGTTCTATGAAGCGTGCGTCGGTTTCTCGAAGCAGAGTATGCCCGTCATACTTCAAACTAGACTGCAATGTCTCTTAAACAATTGTGGGCTGTGCTATTAGAAGATCGCTTAGAAATTAAAAGTTAAATAACGTGGTGTGGTTGAACTACTCTTCACTTTCCCTTCCCAATCGCCGGCCATCGCCCTATCTTTTTTGTTCTGGTCTAATTAAATTTCAGATTACTTTTAATTTCGTTTAATTCTTTTTTTAAAATTTGAGATAGGTACTTTCACTAAATCGCTGAAAAAACAACATAGCATAAAGAAAAAAAAACCCAAAACTTAAAAAAAACGAATTTTTTCCATCAAAATGTTTATGGTATTATTAAAATTAGCCACCTCCACTAAATTGCTGAAAAAACAACATAGTCTGAAGAAAAAAAGCCCGAGACTTAATACAAACGAATTTTTTTTTCTATCAAAATGTTTATGTTATTATTAAGAAGACCAAAGTATTTTTAAATTATTTCTTTAATTTCTAAAGATCTTTTCTAACACGTTTGAAATTATGTTACAAATCTTGTTTCTATTTTCGTTAGCGGATAACCAAATCATTATGAGATTTCATAATGGATAATGTAATATTATAAATTTTATGCAGTTTCTTTTCCAGCGAGAAACATTAATTTGGAAATTCATGAAAAAATCAAATAAATGTCAAATTTTAATTAAAATTTCAGGTCTTATTTAAATTGTATTGAAATTATTTTCTGATATATATTTACCTTCAAAACAACTTTGTAAAATGCTTATTTTACATGTCTTATCCACTTAAATACATGAAATTTCAAGAAATTAATTCTATAGGAAAAATTGATTTTATTAGTTAAACGCAGGACTCATTGGGGAATGTAAATTATCTATTATTTTTTTCAAATATTTCGCTGTTTTTTCGAAGATATACTCCCGATAGTAAAATAGAAAATGCAAGAAAACTATGACATTATTTAATTACATAAGATTTTAATTGCTTTCATAAATAATATATATTAAGGATAGTATCGTTTAAAGAAAAATCATTAATAATAAAATTTTAAAAGAATTGTTTTCATTTTTTATTTAATTATAATAATTTATAAAGTTTTAAAAAAATATTTTAAAATACTTCAAAGACTTGCAGGCGTTAAGTTATTAAGTGAAGACTATATTTACTAATCAAAAATTGAAACCATTAGTACAAACTGTCGAGATACCTTATTTTCAAAAATAATTTTTGTTTATTTGATTTTTTTTATAGTAATTTCTGTGTGTACATTAAAAAGTTATCCGTTTCACGGTTTCTTCCCTTTACGTGAAAAGAATTTTAAACAATTATGTCAATTGTGATCACCATAGATACTTAGCTTATCTCGCATCTGGTTGTCATCACATGTCAAATCACAGGAAAAAGTTCACAAAGATCAACACTCTAAATTTCATGCTTTAAATAAGTAATACTCGTGTAAATCAGATGAAATTTACTTTAAATTTATTAATTTTCCAAATATAGCGTATTCCAGATGTATATTATATTTTTGCAAATTTTTAAAAACTGATAATTAATTTTTGTTTACAAAGGGTTCAATTGTTCAAAAATGTCCGAAAAAATTTAAAAATGTAAAAAATCTCAAAATTTTAAAATCAATTCAATATATATTTTTGTTTAAAACACACCATAGTATTTTGCTTTCTAGAAATACTAAATGTAATCAATTAGCTTTCAATTAAAACTAAAATAAGTGTTTCAAGAAAATTTTTATTTTTAAAAATTCCAATAAAAGTTAGGTATTGAAAATGAGTAGAGGTACCTAATATTAACGAAGCTTATTGTTAGGCCTTCGAGATTTTGAAGCCGGCGTAACTCAGCATAAGTCCGCCCAGTTAAGTGACAAAATTCTCCACAACAATTATATATATATATATATATATATATATATATATATATATATATATATGTGTGTGTGTGTGTGTATGTGTGCATTTTCTTATGCTGAGTTACCCCGGCTTCAAAATTTCGAAGGCCTAACAACATTACTCAGTTAAGTGACAAACTTCTATAAATAAATTCTGTTAACAACAATATCTTGACAGACTAGAGTTTAAATACATTCAATAAAATCGCCAGTGGCTTCAACCACGGTCTCCAGGCGACTTTGGAATCTCCTACAGCTCTTTTGGACGTTCTACTTGCATTTGTTGGTGAATGTAGCAAATCTTGCCTTCTCTTCATCTTTGCTGTTACAAAGAGTTTTGTTGGTCTTTTGCTGAATTTCACCCCACACATAATAATGGAATTAAGTTGTCAGAAGTAACGGGTGATGTGTTCAAAGAAATAGCCATGAATGGTTTCTCCTGCTTTTTGGGCATGATGTTTGTATAACATTAAGTAATGAGTTCTTTTTTTCTAATTAATTCAAGCTTGCCGGCCACAGATAGATCGAATGGTTTTACTGCATAGATCACATATAAATAATCCCACACCCGAGTACATTCTGTCGAGTGCACCAATTTCAAAATATATATATTTACGCACACGCAAAAGTTTACGAAGTAATTATACATATGTGCAAACGTAGAGGATTTCATCTGGCAGACATAAGAATTTGTTGTTTTTCTTTTCATTCTTCTATGAATAAAATGAAAATCCTTCGAGCGAACGATGGAAAATTGTGCATTTAACTAACCAGCTACTACGGTGCACTCAAAAGTTAGAAAACATCAGAAGATTCTTTGAAAAATATTTTTAATCCTTGTGTAAAATATCATAAAACAATCTGAAATGTTTTCGTTTCAGCTATCCACGAAATTAATATATATATATATATATATATATAGAGAGAGAGAGAGAGAGAGAGAGAGAGAGAAAGAGAGAGAGAGAGAGAGAGAGGAGAGAACAAAATGTGTCTGGCTTTTAATACAATCAAATGGTTATAAGTTATTTTTCTGTAATTGATGAAAACCTGTGTCAAAGACATATTGCAAATACAATTCCATTATTGCTAAGAGTAAAAAGAATATATATATATATATATATATATATATATCAGTGTGTGTGGGGGTGTGTGGGTGTGTTCAGGTTGTAAGAGAGGAAATGACGCACTTTATAGAAAATGAATAAAACGCTTGTAAAATAACTAATTTATTTAGTTGAAATAGGCCTTATTTTGATGAATGGCCGTTCTCAAACGTACCTCTAAATTCTTAATCTCATCTTTTTTGTGATAAACAGTTCAAACGCTTCGCTTACTTCTTCGTCACAAGAAAATGTTTTATTGCATAAGAAAAGCTTAGTCAGTCAGTGAAGTGCCATACGAGATACGCACTTCGGGCGATCAAGTCTAGAGGCAAAAATGGTACTTTTCCCAGTTTGTACTTACACAGTAAGACTACTCGACATTGTGAAATTAGAATTATTGTCATTGGGCTTAGGAGTAACAATATATTGAAGTAAATTTATTTGAAAAGAAAACAGTTGGTAGTAAGTCATTATTTTTGTTACATATTAATGAGGTTACTTCCTTAGACGACAAGACCATATATATATATATATATATATATATATATATATACTACCGGCCATAATTATTAGACGACCCCAGTGTTTTCAAAACTGATGTATTCAATAGTATATTTTAGTATTTATTGCCAAGTGAATAACAGTAAAAAATTAAAATAAAATGGTTCTTTTGTTAATACTGCGCAATAACATGTACATCAATTGAACTTATAAGTATTTAATAATTAGGTATATTTCAGTTTCATCAATGAAAGAATGAAGAAAATGTAGCGTGATTTGAACGATTTCATCTTTGCTTCGATGCCTTGTAAAATTTTGCAAAATAACATGAACAAAAAAAAAACATATTTTCAATTAGAATTATCGACTTAAAAATAGTATGAAATGCATAATTTCTTTTAAAAAACTTGGGTGGCCTAATAATTATGGCATATATATATATATATATATATATATATATAATTTATAAAAGTGTTGGATTATTACAACGGGTAATACATATTTCACCACGTTCTGATGTTATTATCGCGGCTCGTCAGACCTAAATGGTACAACAGTTGGTCCTCAAAATATAGGGGATATTTTAAGAGCCAACTGTTGTAATATTTGGGTCTGACGAGCCGCGATAACAATATCAGGACGCGGTGAAATATGCATTACCCATTGTAATAATCTAAAATCTTTTTTAAATTATATTACTCTATTAAATTTAATAAATGAATTGAGTTCTCTTGAGTTTGTATCTATTTGAATTTACCTGGATTGTATACCAAGTGTACAATGTTCTATATATATATATATATATATTGTAATTTTGTTGTTAAATTGGTTTATACAAGTATTATAGCGTGAAACAAAAAATTTTCATGTTTCAGAAAAATACTGTTCTTCAGATGATATGTTAAAATAAATGGTGAAAACGATTTTATTTTAAAACATAAGATGAATTCATGATTATTTAGATAATTAAGGAGTGGTAGTTGGAGCGTTGTGGTGCGACTCAGAGCGAAGATCCGAGTTAGAAATCACTGCATTCACTTACACACAAATATCCTTGGTGAAAGTATTAATCCGTCTCTTCCCTCCAGTTATGGGTTAAATAACAGGACAGATTGGGCTGTATAGCCTTGGCTGGCAACCAGTCTACCGCAGAAAGTAATGGCAGCCTACTGCGGGATAATCTTCTGCCCAGTCAGTCATTTCTCTTTCGAGATATTATTGCCCAAACGTGCATCACGTATAGCATTTCACTGAGTTGGAGAAAATATTTATGTGTGTCAATATTGTTCAATAAAAAATTAGCACTCTTTATATAAACGGTGAGTTTTAATCTACGTGTTCTTTCACTTTGTATATATAAATTTCCAAAATTACAGTTCGTTGAAAAATAGATAATACGATTTACATTGAGCTCTCCACTTGGATCATTTAATATTAATAAAAATAATATGAATACGATTTGTTTTTTTTTTTTGATTTTACCTATATACACTTCCTTTATTAGATTTAATATTTATATATATATATATATATATATATATATATATATATATATATATATATATATATATATATATATCATTAGATGTAAATTTGGGTCATATAGTACAAATTTTAATGACGAATATGGCTGGAGACACGTTAATGTTTAGGCCTCTTGCAGTAGCCTGCAAAATGGATACAAAGGGTGCAATAACGCCGGCTATCGATATCGGGGGGTGGGGGGTCAGCCTATGAAAGGGTTAAAATGTTTAATTTGAATGAAGTATATATTCATGTTCCATCAGTTCTTGCACATTTAAAATGCCTTCCTTGTTCACATTTTCCAGTACGTGTCCCTATAGACAGCGCTACGTTTGAGTCTTATTGTCATACAATCAAAGAGCTGACCTCGGGCATCAACAAACCTCTGAACAACACTGGACTCATGTATAATATGCACACGTTATTTCGGCGTATAAATCAGAAAGAGTGATGCGTCTTATAGACAAGTGTTTATGGTACTATAGTATTGAAGGGAGAAATGAAGGAACAAATAAAATGAGAGAAGTCAAGGGTAAGTAAATTGAACAAAAAGACGAAGTGAGAAACAGAGAAATATTAGAAGCTGATAAGAGAAAATAAACGGAAGGAAGAAAGAAAAAAACATGAATGGTTTGTTTATAGAAAATGGCGATCCTTCCAGCATAATGAATAATTAAAAGTTAGTGAAGATTTGTTGAGTGTAAAAAAGAAAACAATATACAAATCGCGTAAACTCTAGAAATAAAAGGTTTTAGGGAAAATAAAAAAAAAGTTTTCTCTCTCTCTCACTTTTTATTCCACTTCACACACACACACACACACACACACACACACACACACACACACACACACACAAACACACACACAAATGCATGCACACAGAGAGATGGAAATGTCAATGTTTGTACGGTGTGTATATATATATATGTTGGTAATTTTCTGGCAAACAAATTCACCTGATCTGCACTTTCTTCTCGGATTTCTTCTCACTTCCAGCCAACTCTTGCCAAGACAAACGGCAAGAGGGAATGGAAGACAGGGAAGGTTTTGGTGGAATTAAAAGCTAAACTGCGCCTTGGCGTTGAATTTGGTCGTCAACGCCATCATCAGAAACGAAACGATAAGGAAAGAAGAAAGTAAATTCTTTGATAGAAGATTCAGCCGCTGATGCAACTGTCGATATATGGTAGCAGACCTTCTTTCAGATATGTTTCATTGAATATGACAGAAAAAGAAAAGTTCCAGGAAAAATTGATGAAAAGTCTGGTCTTTTTCTCTTCTCTCTCTCTTACACACACGCAGACACACATGCACACAAGCACTCACGTATGCACAAACATGTCAGTGTTTGTTACCCCTGCACTCTAGTGGCTATCCCTCCTTGCTTGGGGTGAAATGATTTTATATATATATATATATATATATATGTTCTAAACATATATTGTTTAATATAACAGACAGTGAATGTCTATTATTTTTAATCATAATATCGTATTTTGGCTTTAATTTCAGATGAAAATATAAACAAAAATTGTCTAACATTTGGATATTTTTTATTATGCTGGTTCTAAAGTTTCAGCTCACATGAGCCATCTTCAAAGAGGTTGCATGGACGTTATCCTTATAGTCATTGTCGCATAGCAATGTTTTATGTCAACAGAAAATAATATCATCTTTGATGGTGGATATCTTTATGTTAAATTATTTGCGGCCACAATTCAATATATATAGTCGGAGCTCGGAGGGGGAAATCGATGGGCCGAATTCCAATACAGTCAAACACTTTGCATTCACTTGCGCACTGGTACCCTAGGGAAAGGTATTAATCCGTCCCTTCCCTCCAGTTATGGGTTAAATAACTAAGGTCTGTTGTTCATGCGACCTTTGGCAGACGTCTGCACCGATTGTTATCAGTAGTTCCAAAAAGTGTGGATGGTGCTACACAAGCCTTCACCACTTTAAACAACTCTTTGTGTGGTTGTCTAACTGTGTTAGACGCTCAGACATCGAAATCGACGGGAGAGTCCATAATATAAAATGGTCAGCCGCTCAGACTCGAGTATGTCTGCACATTAGAGTGGCTAGCCAAATCCTGTTGCAGACGCCTGTTCAGATACAGTTGTGTTTGTTCCAAAATTTGCATTTCCTTGTGATAGTGATTTAAAAACACGCGCGAAGAGACTTTGTTGTAGCCATTTTAAAATTTTGAAATTTCTCCATTGTAGTCATGGCATCTTTTACAAAGCAAAGCGAGCCGATCGGGAAATAGCAAAAATATAAAATGGCATTAACATAACTTCTACTTCAGTAGCTTCTTTTCTCACATTTGCAGTCTGTGGAATTCCCTTCCGACAGCTATAATCTCCAAGAATTTAAATGTAAGGTCAATAATCATCTCCTATTTCACTGAACAGCATCCTTTCTCTCATGTTTTTTCTCTCTCCACTCAACTTTCATCACACCAGTATTCTTATCCTTCTCTTACCCACTTTCTAACACCCCCTATAACCTGTTCCTCTTTATCATCATTTTCCTCTTATGTAACCTCCTGCGAACCAGTATAGGTGAGGCTGCCTTGCTTGGAGGGAAATGATTGACAACATTATGACAAGGAAATGAAGATATTGGTGTAGTTACAATAAGTTTGTCTTTGTAATTTACCCCTAAAATGCTCTCAGAAATGGTCGAATTTACTTGTATTATGTCAAACCATACACACCCACCCACATGCACACGAATACGTATACCCATATATACATACATACAAATTGACGCACATACATACATACTCTGACATATATATATATATATATATATATATATATATATACAGACGCACACGCACACACAGACACTCATATCAATATATATATATTATTAATTATTATGTGAGAATAAGTGAGTAATAAAAAAACTACTACAAAACTTTACATTTTGTTTCGACATTGAATGAACAATCAGGTGATTAAAAATGATGAAAATAAGTGATTTTTCTTTTAAGAACAGCATTTCGCTTTACTTTAGGGATTGTTTTTCCGTACGAGGTAAAAAGATATTTTAAAAAATCGAGAAACAAATGTCGTAACAAAATGTACAATTTTGTAGTTCTGTCATGTTCTCACGTAATAATTAATAATAAATATTCATTGCTCTATTTTAAAATTGAGCACTGTTTGAAATTAATGTTTTTAACGTTTCAATTATTTTTTATGTAAATTATGTATATATATATATATATATATATACATAATTTACATAAAAATAATTGAAACGTTTAGAACATTAATTTCAAACAGTGCTCAATTTTAAAATAGAGAATGAATATATATATATATATGTATATATATATATATATAAGAACACATGGATAAAAAAACCTATAATACAGACTGATAAGCTGTGATGCAGCGAAACCATGTTGTATGTGGATGACTAATATATTTACATGAGCCATCTTCAGAGAGGTCGTTCCAACTGAAATATTATAAAATCCATCACCGACGATTTTAAAAAACCATCACCGACGATTTTATTTTGTGTTGACATAAAACTCCGCTTAGAAGAAAACCAATAAATAATTATCCAAATGTTGGAGAATTTTTGTCTTTATTTTCAACTGAAATTAAAGCAAAAATACGACGTTTAGAACGGCTCATGATTAAACATAATAGACATTCATTGTCTCTTATATTTAACAGCATATCTTTAGAAAATTACTTGCTGCCTCGATATACTAAATATATATATATATATATATATATATATATATATATATATATATATATATAAAGTTCTTTTAACATTTCGGCCTCCCACGTGGAGTGAAATTATAGAACCACATTATAAAAATGCCTCTGCTATTCCTTGTCTTATATTGTTTCATAGAGATGTTTTATGTCAACACAAATAAAATCGTCTTTGATGGTGGATGTCTTTATGCTAACGTCTCTGTAACCTTTCTGACGATGGCTCATGTGAGCTGAAAGCTTAGAACCAACATAATAACAAATATCAAAATGTTGGACAATTTTTGTGTTTATTTTCATCTGAAATTAAAGCAAAAATACGACGTTTAGAACGGCTCATGAATAAAACATAATAAATATTCATTGTTTGCTATATCTAACAATATATGTATATATATATAGTTTCTTTTACGTATTTTTCAGATATTTATATCCACTCTTTATTATTTATAGAAGTTAGAATTTGAAGATGTAAATTTGATTATAAAATTTTTTGACGGTCTTAGAAACGCGAAAAAGAAAGCAAATACTAAACGAAAGGATATCTAAATACGCACGTCGATTGGTTTTACGTGTTTAAAGGCCTGTGTTTGCATATTATCACTTTCATTATAGAGATTCTCCATTTTCATATCACTTAGTAAAAAAGACATCAAAAATGTTTCTTTTTTGTTTCCTTATTAAAAAAAAAGAAACAGCTTTGTGAATAAAATTCTAATTTTAATATTTTTGGTAAAAATCTGTATCCATTGCCAGCAAATTCACACTAGTCAACTGTAAAACAAACGGTAAAAAAGCAAGACAAAAAAAATCATGGAGGAAAGATTTTAAGAGATATTAAGACACTATTCTCTTTTTTAATTCCCGTCTAGTAGAACAGTTTTATTGCAATGATAATAAATAAAACATTTTTAGGCAAGAGGATTTATTATTTTGTATTCAGGCAGATTTTCAATTTGCATCAGTTAACAAATTGATTTTTTAAGCCTAAGATCAATCCTTAAAATGTCGACCTGTACCAAATTTAGCTTCCCTCGGGCGAAGGAGGCTCATTAATTCATGAACAACCATAAAATGTCGATTTAAAATGCCGGCATATACCACCTCTTGTAAAATAAATTATTGGCGTCTATGAATCTTATTTTCGCTTTTGAACCATTTGGAAACTTTCAAAATGTCTTGTAAGTAATTTGAAGATTATTTAAATATTTTTCTAGGCGTAAAAGAATTAATAATTGTAAAAAAAACGGACATATTAAAATCAAACCACAGTGTAGAGTAATGATTTTCTTTATATTTAACGTAAAAGGAAGAAAAGATGGAAAAATCTTATCTCCTTAATTTGTCTATTGTCCGAGTTTCGTCAAGGTTTAGAAAGTGAATGTGCTTAGTGAACAAAATAAAATACCTAAAAATGATACCATTAAGAGATAAAAGTCTAACGTACAGAAAGAGGGCAGGACAGTTATATTTCCGATAGATATTTTTATTATATATTCAGACACTGAGGGAGATTCATCGAAATTTCCACTAAAGTGGGCCTTCCTCAGTGCTTGGTAAAGCGGGTATACTGATGGTTATTAATTTAAGATTCAGATATCATTCATCTACATGAATTAACTTCCTTACAAAATTATAACAACTGCCGTCTCGAATATTCTCTAGTGCATGTTACTTCCACACTCTGATCAATTTTAAATGTGAAGACAACGTAAAGCCTTTTAAAACGGTAAATTATAATACCATTAAAGTAGTGAGGTAGAATATTTTTATGAAAGAATTTTAAGACAATACGACGGTTGGTAAGCAAATAAACATTCAAACATGAAATGATGGCAGAAAGTGACATTAACATGAAATATCTAAACTTATTTATAAATGGAACTTTTTGTGTGTGTATGTGTGTGTGTGTCTGTTTGTGTGTGTCCTTTATCTATAGACTCCGAACGGCTGAACCGATTTTCTTGAAAATTTACACAGTTGTACTATAAGCGTCTGCAAGTGTTCTTAGCTTGGTTTTGTGTCGAGGTATCCCCGATAAATATCAAAAATTGATAATCGAAAAAAATCAAGTTATAGAAAGAGTGGTCCGATTTACACACATAGATAAAGACATAAGAACGATATTCAGAAGCTTCAAAGTTGCAGTTCTTACAATAGAGCAGAAAATCGGTAGTGTATATATATATATATATATATATATATATATATATATAAAGCAAGATGTTTGTGTGTGTGTCTGTTTATCTGCCTGTATGTTTGTATTTTTTTCAGACCTTTTATTTTAGCTTTTGCTTCGGGTTTGACTCTATATAGGTATAATTGTAGTTCTTAGTCTCAGCCATGATGCCACTTACTCAGAGGGCTGATTTAGCCTTCAAAATTCAGTTTACGACGAAAAAAACTTATTTGATATCGATACCAGGAAATCAAAATTTGACTTACATCCATTTATTTTTCTTTCAGTCTACGGTTTCGCTTTAACTGGAAACAACTATTGCTTTTTAGTCTTTCGTGCCAACGTCCAAAGAGTCTGAACTCCAGGACCATGGATTAGTTTTAAAGCTTTCATTATACCCGAGCAACGCTGGGCTATACTGCTAGTTGTATAATCTTAACGTTTCTTAAAGTCTTTGAGTAGAGGGGTGCGAAATCTCTTCCCATTTTGGGGTTTGGTTTCAAATGAACAAGTCCACGCCACCAAAAGAATAAAATAAAATGATTAAACTTGTTTTCTGCTGGCTTCTATTCTATTTCTATTAACATTAGACAATTACATTGGATTCCAAGATATTATCTAATTTTAACTAATCGAAGAATCTTAATAATTGTAACCATCGTTTTTGTCTCATAGCTGAGATAGTAGTTTACAATCTAAATGAAAGTTCTTATAATATTATATAATATCCCCATAATATTTCATAATTTTATATAATATACACAATCTATATAAAACAATTTTTGTAGAACTTTACAATAAACACAAGCTAAATAATCAAAGCTAACCGCCCAGATATCGGGGATCAAAGACGATAAAAAACTGTGTGTCTTCTTATCGACATAGCAGTCCCTCCTATCTTTGAATATCTTCAAAAATCTGTCAAAATACAAGGATCTTGAAGTAAAAATCTAAAAGAAATGTGACCCATGAGGATATCAATAATTCTATTTGAAATTAAGGCCATCACATGTACTAAAAAATCATCCAATATATTTTATTTTAGAGATTTCTGGACGCTCCGACTTAAAGAAAGACAAAAAATTTGTCGGACCTGAAAGAGACTACCACCACCTTGAAATTTCTTGTTTTTCATTTTTTGACGTTTTTTTAGTGTAATCTTATCGATTACAAAACTTTCCGAGTGACAAAAAAATTTTGTAAACATTTTAATATTTCAATAATTTTTTTTTGGGGGGGGGGGCTCAGTTTTTCAAACAACGTTATAATAAATTGATCCTCCATTTTGGAACCACTCGCCGGTACGACATTACCACAACCTGTAAATTGGTTGAATAATAATTTGCTTTTGACTTTTTTCAGTGCAATCTTATCGATTAAAGCCTACACTTTCCGATTGACAAAAAAATTTGTAAAAATTTCAACATTTAAACAATTTTAGTGGGTGGGCGAGCTCAATTTTTTATACTATTTACTTATAGTAAATCGATCCTGTACAATTAACTTTTTTATTTGGGTAAATTCAACAACTGAATCCTTTGCGAAATTTTTTAATAAAGCCATTCTTAGAGTTTCCGAGGAAGATGCCATCGTAAAAACTGAAGAAAACTTGAAAAAGACAAAAACAAGAGCAACAAGTCGTCCTCCCCCCAAAACAAAACAAAAAAACAAAAAACAAAACAAAGCGACTGCAACACGAGTGGTTCCAAAATGAAGGATCGATTTACTATAACGTTGTATGAGAAAGTGAGCCCCCTCTAAAATTGTTTAATTAGTAAATGTTTTCATTTTTTTTTAATCGGAGACTTTACGTAATAACGGATAAGACTGCACTGAAAAAAAAAAAAAGAAAAAAAGTGAAACAGCAAGGTCGTGGTAATTTTCTTCAGGTCCGACAAAAATTGTACTCCGAAATAAAGCTCACAGCTTACGAGAGACGTTAACTATGTAAAATGTTAGTCTATTTGTTTATTTATTTTATTTATTTTTATCATCAAGCCATTTCTGACCTTGAGTCTTCGATTGGGACCCGGGAAGAAATGAGTATACATCAAAAATCAAAGGAAATAAAATAATAACATTTCGAGCAAAGGTAAACACTAGTTGAAACTTCGTAATTAACGTAAAGAAAAAGATTAAATTGGTTAGAACAATTCATTAATTAATGAAAGCAATAAATCTCGTATCTTTGGACAATACTATGAATCTTGGAATTTATGATCAAAATAAGAAGAAATATAATTCTCCTTAAACGGTTTATTGGAGGATGGATTAAATGGATTAATGTGGCAGGTGAGGGCATCTATAATCCCAGTTGTAGTTGGAAATCTCGGTTTGATTTAAAAAGTTCTGTCAAATTCTTTGAAGGGATCCATTGTAACCCAAACATTAAAGAAATACAAAAATTGTACTCACAAATGTAGGTCATACCTCACGAAGAGCTTTCTCTATGTAAAATGCCTGTGATTTTCGGGTGTCAAAAATGCCCAGTGGAAAATGTCATGGATCCATTTTGACCTTAAATTAGTGATGAGAACCAAGAACGAAATGTGTATACAATATAAATCCAAGGAAGTCATAAATAATAATAATAATAATAATAATAATAATAATAATAATAATAATAATAATTGAATTATATAAATTATAGCTTAAAAGTCATAATAACAAAATAATATTAACTCTAACAATAATAATAAAAGTGGCAAGAAGATAAAGAACAATAATAATAAAAAATAATGATAATAATAAATAGTAGTAGTCGTAGTAGTAGTAGTAGTAGTAGAAGAGAAAGAAGAAGAAGAAGAAGAAGAAAAAGAAGAAGAAGAAGAAGAAGAAGAACAACAACAACAACAAGAACGTCAACATCATCAGCAACAACGATTCAAAATTATTTAAGGCACCTTTTAATCAGGAAATCAAAGATAAAAGACCAAATTGTTTTGAAATTATATTTTTTAAAAAGCTGCCTTTTGTTTCGTGTTTTTTGGATGAGGTGCCAGAGAAAATTTTGGGATGAGGTGCCAGAGAAAATTGCATCCTTTGGTCGTTGGCTACGTCACCCAGCATGGACTTCTAAAACAAATGCAGGTTAAAAAGAATTTTTAATAGTTTTCATAATAAGAAATAGTAATAATCAAAGCTAAACACCCAGACATAACGATTAGGATTTGAGTTTGAGCTTGAATTGTGTTTAGTGTTATCTTCGTAGGTTATTTAATACCAAAAATGTGGGGTTTTCACGTATGTTTTTAATTTTTTTGTATTCAAATAATAATAATTTTTGGTTATTGTTTGGCACCCACCCTCTGACATTTCTTATATTTAATCATCCTTTCTCCACTCTATGTAGCCCCCTGCGCAGTAGTGGCAGTGACACGCCTTTTTCGGGGTGAAACGCTTATGAAAAAAAAAACCAAAAAAAAAAACCTATTACCGGTAATTTTTTTCCTTGAATATGTATTATGGCATTTTTTTCCTTAAAAATGTATTGTTGGCAATATGTTTCCTTCAAAAATGTATATTTGCCGAAACAAGTTTATTTTTATGTTTATATTTCTATAAAAGTCGATTTTTATAGTTTCATAGTGTTTGGCCTCAGTTTGGGGTTAACTATTTGCCCATAGCTGGGACCCTAACAGGTGCTACCACTCCAGGTCATGGTGGACCTAGGAACAACAACAATTAAGAGGTGGTTCCATGCTTCTCTTAACCTCCCAATCAAAGGTCTTGCTGCCGGATGCAGTTTACCGTCATCCCCAGGGCCATCGTGATTAGAGACCACAAAAATAGAATGTACTTTTTGCCTAATTTGGCAGTTCCTGCAGGCTGTAATGTGTCTTTGAAGATCTTAAAAGAAACTATCAAAGTACATGGGCCTTGGAATCCAAATCAAAAAAATGTGGCACACAGGGACATCAACAATCAAAGTTGTAATTGAAGCCCTGGGTTAGATTAGGAGAGATTTCAATAGACTTATTAAAGGAATCAGTGGTAGCTCGAACCTTAAAAAATACAAGAAATTGTTCTCTTAAGTACAGATAATATCTTACAAAAGCTTTAATGTATGTAAAATGGGTGTGGATTTTTTCCCCAAAAATATACAGTGAAATATGCCATGATGTTATTTCTGACTTTCCGTCTATAATAATAATAATAATAATAATAATAATAATAATACAAGACAACAACTATTGGCTTAGTAACATACATAGAAAAAACAAAGGACTGGATGAAGCAACATGCAGAAATAAAGAAAGAATATTCAATAATAAAAGAAGGCAGTAAATACAAACAAGATTTACATTTAGTAGATTCTGTAGAAAAGCAAAACAGAAGCCAAGAACCAACTATTGCGGCAAAAAATATGAAAATGAAAGCCAAAAATAAAGCTCTTGATCAGATGAAACAACGCTGGCGAGACAAACCTCTGCATGGCCAATATCCAGAACGTGCCAATAAATCCAATGTTGATCAAGTTAATACCCATCGATGGTTACGTGTATCTGGATTAAAGTCTGAGACTGAAGGCTTTATTCTTGCAGCACAAGACCAAAGTCTTTTCACAAGAAACTTTCAGGCAAATATTATACATAATAATGTGGATCCAAAATGCAGGTTCTGTGATAAACACCAAGAAGCAATAGACCATATAATCTCAGGTTGATCTGTACTTGCCCCAAATGAATATAAAAATCGCCACGATAGAGTTGCGCAATATTTACATTGGACAATGTGCAAACATTATGGAAAATCTGTAAACAAACACTGGTATGAACATCACCTAGCACCGGTTACAAAAATAGAAGATGTCACCATTCTATGGGATTACACCATCTACACAGACAGAAACTGAAGCAAATAGGCCAGACATTATTGTTAAAAACCAGAAAGAAAAAACTTGCCTATTAACTGTTGTGGCTTGTCCAGCGGATTGTAACATAGCAACCAAGGAATTCGGAAATCTGTCAAAATATAAAGACCTGGAAATTGAAATAGAAAAAATGTGGAAATTGAAAACAAGAGTCGTGCCAGTGATAGTAGGTGAACTAGGAATTATAAAAAATGGAACAAAACAACACATTGAAAGAATCCCTGGAAACCCCAGCTTAAGAGATATACAAAAAATTGTCTTATTAAGTACAGCCTACAGACTAAGGATAACTTTGTCTATGTAACGCTAAGGATGTTAGGGAGATATGAAAAAAACATGAAATGGTGCCATAACAACACGCCACGACCTGCCTTAGGTTTTCCCGCAGACTTGGATGGTAGTGCGCCCATAGCAGAAATATGAAAAATGACATAATAATAATAATAATAATAATAATAATAATAAGAAGAAGAAGAAGAAGAAGAAGAAGAAGAAGAAGAAGAAGAAGAAGAAGAAGAAGAAAAATAAACATTGAAGGAAAATGCAATTGTAATGAATGAAATCCTGTAACGATGTCAAATTAACTTTTTTCAAATATAATACTTATCTGGTATCAAACAATTTTATGCAGGCAAACCAAATACCGACCATCTGCTGCGTCTCGCATGATAAAAAAAAGAAACCCGAACTTCTTTTTATTCTTACTGTACAGTACCAATGCTGGCGCCCTAGATATTACCAGAGCGACCATATTGAAATTTTGCGTTGACTAAAAATTAAGATTCTGTGATAAATATTCAGAAACAATTGTTTTCTTGTATTTGGTTTCCCGGTAGTAGCATTCCATTGAATGTCAAACTCGACATGACAGCGTGTGCCAATAACTTCAATGGAAAATCTGCAACTTTATGGGACCGAAACAGAAAGAAATTAGTAGGTTACTGACATCAGACCTGTAACAATTGCATGGGATAATACAATACACACAGTCCGAACAATCAAAGCTAACCGCTGAGACATCGTGGTCAAATACCAGAAGAATATAATGTTTTCTTGCTGACATTAAATTCCGAAAGTATTTTTGGATTTCCGTAGGCTGTAATGTATCTTGAAGCAGAAATTACAAGAATCAGTAATTCCAGTAAGATTTTAGGTCCGGGTCCTGATTAGAAACTTTTTGATAAGCTCATGGCAACTTAAAGTACTAATACATTGAAGTAGTTTATTCTTTCGGTCGGATCTTAAATTGATTAGCTGTTATGAAAATACGTGGATTGGCAGACGAAAAAGATTCAACTACGGAAAGACGAAAGAATATGTAACCTTTCCTCTCTATTATAATACAGACTGTTGTATATATATATATATATTGTATCGAGGGGGCAGATAATTTTCTAAACATATATTGTTACATATGAATGTCTATTATGTTTAATCTTGATCCATTCTAAACAGCGTATTTTGGCTTTAACTTCAGGTGAAAATATACATAGAAATTGTCCAACATTTGGATATTTTTTATGATGTTGGTTCTAGGCTTTCGGCTCACATGAGCCATCTTCAGAGAGGTTATAGGGGTATTGACATAAAGACATCCACCCTCAAAGATAATATTTTCTTGTGTTGACATAAAACATTGCTATGCGACGATAACAGTCACCGAATAGCAGACGCAGTTCGTAAATTTGTAATGCGGTTCTATGATGTCACATCGCGTGAGAGACCAAAATAATAACAGAACCATATGTCTAAATGCAATGTAATGTTCTAATTTAGTCTGTGGGTGATGAGTAAACACAAGTATGCCTGAGCAAGCGTCTGCAGTAGAGATTAGCTAGCCGCCGTTATAGACAGGCATCCTCGGATACGAGGGGCCAACCATACATATCACGGATATAATAATGTCTATAATGATGGAAATTAAATCGAAGAATAAAAATTTCTTTTATATATCCCTACTTTTATAACGTTCACAATGAAAGAGGACTATATTAAACAAAGGCACCTGTTCAGTCTTGTTCAAGGAAGCATATATTAAACAGGAGGTTATACATACATTTAAAGTTTATACATCGTTTTACATGCCGAAATGATACAGATTTAATCCTTTTCTAAAAGTTATAGGCCTTCTGTACAATGTGCAACTTAAATATTAGTAAGTGTAATGTTAACCATAAGAAATGCAGATGATAACATGCTGATGGCAAATTCGGAGAGAAAACTCCAAAGACTCCTAGACAAGTTAGTAAAGGTAAGCGATAAAAAAGAACCAACCACCAACTGTCAAAAGACAGAATGTAAGCTCGTTAGCAAAAATGACAATCCAAAATACGTGTTTGAAACTGGAAACTCCAAAATAAGCAAGGGCGATTTAACTATCTGCGAAATGTTTTAACAGACATGGCAATAATAAGGAACATTGGGCAACAGGAAAAGGTCTTTAAAGTGTATCGGGATAATGATGAACAAACATACGTGTTATTTTTAACGAAAGAAAGAATTTATTTACAAATTTACAGTAGCTTGTTTCCGGACAAGTAATCAAACATTAAAGTTTCGTAGTTTCGATGAGTTCTCAAGAAGAAAAATGCTCATATTAAATCATCCAACACGAAGTAATATTTTAAAAAAAATTGAGTGTGTTGGTTTCTCACATAAAAGTTATACGGTTGTATTCAATATGAATAAAAAGTTATAATTTAAGGTACTTAGTTTAGCGGTTCAATACAGTTCTTTGAAATTACCCTGATCTCATTAGAGGTTGATAATGTATCAGTGTGTAATTTCACACTGGTGTTATTCAGACACGTGAGACGCTGCCTTTGTCTCTATCTCTTTTCTTGTTGATTCAACTTTCTCTGCCTATTTACATCAAAAGCTATTTGACACCGGCCCGTTACATTTTCTCGGTTTAGTCAAAGTAAATTTTCACATAAGCTCCTTAAACGTTGCTTTGGAATTTTCTTCACTCTGGAACCAATCCCTTTTTCTATTGGTCAAAAGAAATTTTCTCACAGGCTCGCGAAATTGAAAACAATGAAGAGATGAGAGTTATTCTTATTTTATATTCACAACACCTCCTAAAATCGTAACAAAGTATTCAAAAAATGAAGAAAATAATGTCGCCAGAAACAAAGTTAAAATATATACAACTAGCAGTATAGATCGGCGTTGCTCGGGTGTAATGAAAGCTTTAAAACTAATCCATGTTCCTGGAGCTCAGGCTCTTTGGACGTTGTCACGAAAGACTAAAAAGCAATAGTTGTTTCCAGTTAAAGCGAAACCGTAGACTGAAAGAAAAATGAATGGATGTAAGTCAAATTTTGATTTCCTGGTATCGATACCAAATTTTCTGCACTATTGTAAGAACTGCAACCTTGAAACTTCTGAATATCGTTTCTTATGTCTTTGTCTATAAGTGTATCAAATTTGATTAAAATGAGACCACTCCTTCTATAACCCGATTATCGATTTTCGATATTTATCGGGGGTACCTCGATACAAAACCTAGCTAATAACACTCGTAGACGCTTATAGTACAACTGTGTAAATTTTCAAAAAAATCGGTTCAGCCGTTTCGGAGTCTATAGGTAACGGACACACACACACACACACACACACACACACACACACACAGACAAAGTTCCATTTATAAATAAGTTTAGATATCAATTCTCCTATATAACAACGAAACCTGCTAAATTACTTGAAGAATGGAGTATAGAAGTAGTACATGTGTCTTTCTACATGAGAATGCTGAGAATTTTATTTATTCTTTATGAGCCGTGTCACTTCAGGACGTAGACAATCATGGACTTCCACTTTTAAAAATTAAGTTGACACTTTGGCCGTTTAGATTGAAAGAAGAAATCATCTATTCCCCCAAAATATAAACATTTTTACAAATTTTAAGTGAATCTCTTTTCTAATTAATTAAATTGAACAAGTATAAAAATTTTTTTATGTCTTTTCATATCTATAAATAACAGACGTATTGTTTCTTATATTTAAATTAAAATCATCTTCGCAACAATGATGTAACATTGCTTGATAACGAGGTAGAAATCTCGAAACATTGAAATTTCCGTGTCGCAGTGTATTTTTAATTAAAAAAACAAATTTAATTATATATATATATACATAAAACTAATTAAGAAAAGTTTTGGTTAAAAAACAATACTATTTAAATCAAAATATCAAACACACCTCACTATAAGAGAGAAACTATTTATCAAGCAGTTTTCCCCTACCATCAACCTAACATTATTTAACAGTGGAAATGAAGTTTTAAGTTTGTTTTTTTTTAATAGACGAACACTCCCGCGTTGCCTAACTGCGCGCGTCACGTGATAGCTTTAAAGAACGCTCCTTCTCAAAGACTCAAAATAAATTAGGCTACAGTCAAACATAAGGATAAAATAATATCCTTGAAAATGGTCAGGAAAGTGGCTGAATGCGCTTGGAAAATCGAGAATTATGGAACATATTTACACTCCTTCTCTCTAGCAAAAAGGAAACATGTAAAAATACTGGAAAAATTAAATAAAAAATTAATAAAATCCTCCTTGTCGGTCGTTTTTAACGAAACATTTTAAAAGAAATAGTGCTGCCCAAATATATATATGCACACACACACACACACACACACACACATATATATATATGTATATGTGTATGCGCGTTTATTATATATATATATATATATATATATATATATATATATATATATATATAGTGTATCGAGGCAGCAAGTAATTTTCTAAACATATGCTGTTAAATATAAGAGACAATGAATGTCTACTATGTTTAATCATGAGCCGTTCTAAACATCGTATTTTTGCTTTAATTTCAGTTGAAAATAAAGACAAAAATTCTCCAAAATTTGGATAATTATTTATTAGTTTTCTTCTAAGCTTTCGGCTCACATGAGCCATCTTCAGAGAGGTTGTTTAAACTGAAATATTATAAAATCCAACATCACCGACGATTTTATTTTGTGTTGACATAAAACTCCGCTTGGCAACGGCAATAGTTACCAAAAATAATAAACGCAGTTCTTAAGTTTGCGATGCGGTTTTATGACGTCACACCGCGGGATAGCGCGAAATGACAACAAAACCATGTAGTCAAATGCAATGTAATATGTTATTTCCTGTTTTAAAGTTGATTTTATTGAGTGTTGGTTGTTTTGATTTGATGTAAATGGCCTCCAATAACTGCAGGTTCCTCTTACTGTGTGCATGAGTAAGGATCACCGTATTGTTGACCAAAATCTGTCTGATATTACCTACATGTTTATGTTTTTCAGAGAAATGTCGTTTAATAGTACTCTGATCAGATTAAATAAATTATAAAAACTGTGTTTGCCTATTTTTAATAATTCTTCGCGTATCACAATAAAAAGATGCCAGAAATGAGCTGTAACGTTGACATGTTATTTTCATTCATTTGTTAAGGTACCCAAGTACTTTCACCCCTTTCCGAGATCATCTTCAGTGCGAGTTATGGTAACAAATGTAACCGGACTCCTGCAGCTTCCTCTCTCTCTCTCGCACTTCCCGCCTGTGGAACTCGCTCCCGTATTCTTGCTTTCCTAACGGCTACAACCTCCAGAAATTTAAATGCAAAGTCAATACTCATCTACTAACCACTGGCCTCTAGCTCTCTACCCCTCCTGTATAACCTTCCCTTTCTCTCCAGCTATGTATCTGTCATCGCACCTGCTTTCTCAGCTTTCTATTGTTCCTTTCTAACTAGTTTGTACTCCTCACTCTTTTCTAATTAATCTTTTTACATTTATGTAACCCCCTGCACATCAGTGGCGTTTCCCCCTTGCTCGGGGTGAAATGATTATAAAAAAAAACAAAAAAAAAAAAACTGTTTTGCAAAAAATTACTGTACATTTTTTTCCTGCTTCAAATATAACGTTTGACAAGTTGCTAGCGTTAATTAGAACGTGAAAATTATCCATGTTCTTTTTACAAACATTTTAAAACATTACGACAGTATTCATATTTGATTCTATTAATTGACGGCTCAAGTGTTTTAATGAATATTGCCTCGAGAATCCTTAGTTTGCTTTTGTTGTTTTCTATGTGTAGGATAGTTGTATTATCTATTATTATTTTTTTATATTGTGAGAGTCCACAGGAATGTTGTCTGGAAAAATGGATGAATGGTCAACAAGTATAACGTAAGACGTCTAGTTAATATTGTTGTTGTAAATCCAATATATATATATATATATATATATATATATATATATATATATTTGTCGGACACACATTCTCCAAAAGGACATTTGAATTAATATAAAATGTTGGTTTTACGTAACACATCAGTTATTGGGGAGCAGTTATTACGGGCAATAAAATCAGTAGTATTGTATTTTTTATAATGTAATATTAATTTTAACTTTTATTAGGATCAATTTTTTTTACAGCTCAATTCTGATTTCTTTTAATTGTAATATGCGAAAGATTATCCGTGAGTATGAACGGATTTTATTAAAAATAAGCAGTGTTTGTAATTTATTTAATATGACATGTTTAAATGAAAATTTGTGGCCTAAATACACAAATTTAAAATTATATATATATATATATATATATATATATAATTTAAAATTTGTGTATCTAGGCCACACATTTTCATATATATATATATATATATAATTTAAAATTTGTGTATCTAGGCCACACATTTTCATATATATATATATATATATATATATATATATATATATATAAAATTTAAAATTTGTGTATCTAGGCCACACATTTTCATTTAAACATGTCATATTAAATAAATTACAAACACTGCTTATTTTTAATAAAATCCGTTCATACTCACGGATAGTCTTTCGCATATATATATATATAATTTAAAATTTGTGTATTTAGGCCACAAATTTTCATTTCAACATGTCATATTAAATAAATTACAAACACTGCTTATAATAATAATAATAATAATAATAATAATAATATATATATATATATATACATATATATATATATATTATTTTATATTTATTATAAATTATATATTAGAACATGTACATAATTTTTTGATCGTTTTGATCGTTAGACTTTTGATCCTCAAAAGTCTAACGATCAAAACGAGACATTCACTTAATTACCAACAACCCCAACCAACCCCCACGACAACAACGAACCAAATATAAACAGAGAATGATTCCAAACCTTTATTTCCCCTGAGGAAGTGTTTAAATCCAAACACTGAAACAAACATATGATTGTAGGAAAGAGGACATATATAGAAGAAATTATGTACATGTTCTAAAACATAATTTATAATAAATATTCACTACATCATATATCGAGCACTGTTTTAAATTAATATTTTGGACAGGACATTTTTTTCTTTTTTCTCTCTTCATTCTATACTCACTCGGATATATATATATATATATATATATATATATATATATATATGGGGGGGGATCTTCAATAAATAAATATTTTTCATTTAAGATAGATTTAATAACTGATTATTTGTTTAGACGCGTTTTTCGACTGTGCGATTTATTTATTTTCTTTAAGTGGTATTGTTATTTTTCATTTCTTGGCTTTTCATTTTTGCTTGCAAGAAAGAAAGAAAAATTAAAAAAGAAACAAATCTGCCAATTATTAAATATTTTAAGTCACAGTAGCTTTTGCGTGCCACGTTCATATTACAAGCTACATTTCCCCGCTCTAACATAAATGTATCCGCCGTCAATCGATAATGGCCAGTCGGCAGTTCGTGTTATGTCGGGTTAAGGCAGAAAGTCATGTTCATCTTCGATTAACGAAGATCTAAATCGATTTTCTAATAACACAGATTGCAAGACGCAAGGTATTTATTAACAAGCTCGACCAACATGTGATTATTGCAGCGAAATGACTTCGATCCCAACTGCCTAACGCTTATGCCGTTACAAAACACTGTGCTAAATCCATCTTTTTGTTAAATCATGCCCCTTCAGGTAATAGGCGGTCATGACTCCCCACTTCGAACCAGAAATAATCATTTTTCATATTAATATAGATGAAGCACACCAGAAAGGAATACCTACTAGACACAACAAATATTTTTGTCAAATATCATAGAATATGAAGGTTCAGTTTAGTGTGTATAATCCTTGTAAAATAATCCCCTTACTTCAGTCATCAACCAAAAATGGATGATCATACGACGTGGCATCTTTAAAAAAAGTAACCTCTAATAATAATGTTTTTCCCTCCGTTTGTTAATTCTTTAGTTTGCATGACCGTTACGCTCGGCCAGTACCAAATAAAAAATAGTTGATCCGTTTTAATCATGTGAAAAACGGAATTCATATATTGGAGACGCTACTTGGTTTCAGTGAAAAATAAATATTTAAAGAGAGATATAATTTCTGCTGCTAATAAATAATATAATATATGATAATAAATAGTGTTGATGGGTAGAGAAAACCTACCAAAGACGCTATTTGCTTTCAGCGAGAAAATCAAAGAATGAATAAAAGATAGATGTATTTAATGTCTGTTTTAGTAAATTTTTTTAGTAAGTTTTAAAAAATTTGTACTTCCTCACTTGTTAAAATAATGACCAGCATTCATATTTATTCATGTTTTTGCAAAGTTGTAAAACTCAACTATGTGATGATACGAAAAGGGAATTTCTACGGATATGTTATTGTCGTGGGGTTCGCCATGAAATGGTTTAATCATTAACTTAAGAATTAAGATTCGTCAGAAAATTCATGTAGTAAAACCGTGAAAGTAATTTTAGTTACAATAAAAGCTTGAGTCAGTTAACTGTCGTACATGATACACGCTTGGCCGATCATGTGTCTGTTGAAATGGATTGTGCTGTAATGGATATCGGCTCGGTATGAGAAATCGGAGATCCAAGTTCGAAATCTAATTGAATTCTACATTCACTTACGCACAAACACCCTTGGGAGAGGTGTTAATCCAATTCTTCTCCCTCCATCTTTGGAATCAATAGCAGGACAGATTGGGTTCTATAGGTTTGGTTGCAACCAGTCTATGGCAGAAAGTAATATCAACTTACTGCAGAAAAATCTTCTGCTTAGTCCGTAATATCCCGAAAGAGACATGACCGCCCTAGCTTGTATTATGTATGGCAATTAATTAACTGAAAATGTGGAGCATTTGAAATGAAAAGATGAAGGGAAAAAAGAAGGGAAATTATTTGTTATGGTGCTCTCCTACGAGGAATGTATTCTTCCTCTTGTTATATGTGATTACATACGTGACTTCTTGAGAAGCAGTTAACGAGAGCAGTTGACTGCCTTGCGCATTGTCGAACTCTCTGCTTTCTGACGGAGAGTGGTGTCCCAGTCAAGGCTCCGTCGAAAAGTAGAATTCCATCTGCATCTGGAAAAAATTAGATAGAAATTTTTGCCCGGGCTATATGGCCCAGATTTACTCAAATTAAAAAGTCCTTGTGCCACGTTATGTCTTAAGTGGGAAGGCAATTAAATACTGCAGTTAACGAGAGCAGTTAACGAAAGCAGTTAACTTACTTCCGGCACAAACCGGTCACTACAATTTTGCGGTGAAATTTCGCCACATCTCCACAACAAATTGGCAGCGAATATTGGCGACGAAGATCTACATCACTACAAAATGAGAATGAAGAAAAAACATTGGAAGCAAGAGATACAGAGAGGAGAGGGAATAGAAAAAGATATGTTAAAAGCAAAGATGAAAATAAATGGTGCATAGGTAGCAACAGATGAAGGGAGAAGACGAGAATATAGAAGAAAAAAACACTATCAAATATGTAAAACTGAAGATGTTATGAGGAAGGAAAATTGTAAAAAATGAAAAGAGAAAATGACGTAGAAATCTACCGCATTTTTCCGCGTATATGACTCACCGATGAATTAGAGAACTCTCACTCAAATTTTGAAGGAAGAAATTTTGCTTCAAGATTTTGCTTCAAAATCTACCGCATTTTGCCGCGTATATGACTCACCGATGAATTAGAGAACTCTCACTCAAATTTTGAAGGAAGAAATTTTGCTTCAAGATTTTGCTTCAAAATCTACCGCATTTTTCCGCGTATATGACTCACCGATGAATTAGAGAACTCTCACTCAAATTTTGAAGGAAGAAATAAAAAAAACAAAAAACTTGTACTTCATAGCCCTTCCCAAATTTATCTACTGAACAGCATATTTCAAAATTAAAACATGATTAATTACAATATATTCACCAGAGAAGAAGTCACATTTTGAACAACATAAGTTATGCAGATGATACAGTGCTGATAACAGACACGAAAAGGAAACTACAAGACCTCCTACAGAAGGGTAGCCGAAGAGAGTGACAAAAAATGCTACATATAACCTGCAAGAAAACCGAATGCACGATCATCAGCAAAAATTGCAGTCCAAAATGTCAAATACAGGTGGGGAATATTAAAATCAAGCAGGTAAAAAAATTTAAATACCTAGAAAGTTTTCTAACAGAAGACAAAATGTGCGATACGGAGATCATAAGATGAATTGGCTCAGAAACTGAGTAGAATATTAAGAGACAGGAACATTTCGCTAGAAACAAACAAGAGAGTACTAGATTGCTATGTGATGTCAGTCCTTCATTATGGCAGTGAATGCTGGACAATATCACTGAAGATGAATGAAAAACTTGACGCAACTGAAATGTGGTTCTACAGAAGGATGCTGCGGATATCATGAATCGGGCATGTGAGCAATGATGAGGTTTTGGAAAGGATGAAAATGAAAAGGAAATTAATACTGAGCATCAGGAAGAAACAGCTGAAGAAAACATGCAATGAGGAAAGATGGCTTGAAGAACCTGATACTAACAGGCCAGATAGAGGGAAGGAGAGTCAGAGGAAAACAGCGTGTAACGTAATTGACTGGCCTGAGCGGGTGGATGACAGAAGGCGGATTGCGTAGTGTAACAGGAGAAGGCGTGCTAAGAGCCACTAGGGATAAGAAGACGTAGAAGGCTATGATCGCCTACGTCCTGAAAGAAAAAGGCACACAGAAGAAGTAGAAGAACTATTTAGAATGTAATAATTAGAATTAGTCAATTTATTTTTTCCGACTTATCCACCCTTTTCAGACAGTAAATATTTTCAGATTGTAAGAAACTTTGCAGGTAGTAATTATCTACTGATCTAATACCGAATAATTAATCAGCAGCTACGATGTGTGAGAAGATTTGGATTCATAAGTTTCCCAAGGGTATTTGCGTGTAAATTAATGTAAGGAAACTAACTGGAATTGGAACACGACTCTCCATTACATCGCCAAAAGTAAGAATCTTACAGCACCAGGTATTCGTAAGCTGTTCCACACTTACGTACTGACCAGAGCCAATTTCAACGTGATTTCTCCGTGAAGCAATAACACTGGTCATTCAAAAAAAAATCTTATGGTGTCAAGAGACCAAGCATCTATTTTAGCTAAATTTATAGTGCTGAATCTGAAAATTACTTTACTTTGTCTTAGTTAGCTACCGTTTTTGCTGTGCAGATATCAGTTCGAATTCCAGTGGAATTCGTAGCAATCACTTAAGCGCAAATATCCTTGGAAAAGGTAATAATCTGTCTCTTTTCTCCAGTTATTGGTTAAATATCAGGACAGGTTGGATTCAGTAACCTTGGCTAGCAACCAGTCTACTATAGAAAGTAATGGCAATCCACTGCGTGATAATCTTCGGCCCAGTCAATCATGCCTCGAAAGAGACATGATGGACAAGCGTGTATCACTGACTGATATATGATCTAGACCGATGTCAATAGTACTCAAAGTAAAATCATAGAAACCTCTCAATCCGTATTTAAACTAGCAGTTATTGGTCCGCTTATTGAGTAATAGAAATTTTTCATTAACAAGCAGAGACTAACTTTTTAAAATAACACGATTAAATATACCAACAAGTATTTCCATCAAATCATTTAAGAAACTAACAGCAAATAAAACTTACGTGAACATAAGCACTATTGTAAAACCTTTCTGCCTGTCATGTTCAGTGTTATTTATGTCTTTTTTGATACTCAAGCAGTAGTCAGCCATCATATGTTTGCTCCACCGTCACTGGCAGCATTCTTCCTTTGTTTTGATAGGAATCGTTCTTGAACGTCACTCACATAGCCGCAATTATCCGGAAATTTATCTAGATAGTTATGTAAAAAAAAACAAAAACAGAATCTTTATCCACATATTAGCGTATTACTGTTAAAATTTATCAGTCAATATGAATTTTGGCGATAAATTGCAAAATTCGGAAAATTCGGAACTTCTATATTATTATTTTTGTTTTTACTCAAAAACACGTTTTTCTAACAAAACTAGTTTATTTCAAGTGGCTGACATAAATTGCTTGGCCTACCTGAAAATTGGTGACTAAATATTGCGATAAGACAGAATCGTAAATTGATCGTTTTTCCAAAAATGATCAATTTCAGTACATCAAAAACGGTAGCTACTCATGAAAATCTAAAGTCATTTTCGGAATCAGCATCATCAGATTAGATAAAAAACTTGTTTTTTTCTTGACACCAAAATGCGTGTTGACCAGTGTAATTAGAAAAGAATTTAAACTGAGTAATACCACTAAACGTTAAACTTATTACAGTATGAAATCTTCGCTAATCGTGATAAATTTATCACATACCAGGATGAACAACTAATTTCAAATCTGTTACATGTCATTTTGGATAGAAAAACAAGGTTATGTTTTATTTATGTATTTGTGCAGACATCCAGCAGGGCATATCGTACTGCTAAATACTTATCCTCTTTATTATAATAAAGACCGTTGTGTATTTGTGTGTACACACACACACACACACACACACACACACACACATATATATATATATATATATATATATATATATATATACATACATCTTTTGAGATTTCACTCGCCCGATCGACTCAGTCGACTAAAAACTTAATTAGGCGATTAAAGTTTATTGCTTCACTCGTCCGCGGTCGATTCGAAAATATAGAAAAAGAAAACCTGATTCTTTTTTCTAAACTCAAATGTATGCCATTGAAGATTCACAAGTTATTTAGAATGACTTTCAATGACCTTTTATCCTCCTGGTCAGTGTAAACATTCGTTTAATTAACGCTTCCAATATGTCTCGACGCTTGCAGATTTTTAGAAACTTATTTGGAAAAATATTATCTTTGACTGAACATCTTCATTTAGTTTCCGCTTACGAATAGCAAAAACGAACATTTGAAAGAAATAAAAAATACACATACTTCTTTCAACCACCTAACGAAAAACAAATTATACAAGTAAGTAATTGTTTTATAGAAAATCGCTAAGAAAATCAGATTTGTTATTTTTTTATCATCTATGAGATGGAGGTTGTAGCAAACAGAAGGAAGAAACTAAGAAACTTCACTCAATTGCAATAAAAAAAAACCCCCAAAAACAGCATAGATTCAATTGAAGTAGATAGATCTATCTATCGCCCTGTTCACACTCCACCCACATCTATTGAACAGGTGAAGAGGCTCATCCCTTGTTCCCTGTTTAGGATGTGGTTTCCGGCTTTCTCTTTTCCAATCTTTTCACTATTATGTAGCCTCCTGCACATCAGTGGCATTACCGCCTTGCTCGGGGTGATACGATTAAACAAATGTTAAAAGGGCTCAAAGTTAATAAAAACTAAGTTTTATCATCAAAATGTTTAGGTCATTATTAAGAGGAAATATTTTGCTGTTATTATTTTTAAAAAAATTAAAATCCTTTGTAACATGTTCGAAATTTTCATTAAAATTTCATTTTTTGCTTTTCGTCAGCGATTCACGGTATGCTTACATAAGGCGACTATTAAGAAAACGGAATATGAAGTAAAAAAGAAAGACAGTACTTTATGAACGAAGGGAGAAGGGAAGAAATTAAGGAAGGAAATAATTATTTCAGGAATGATAGAAGAGAGGAAGTAAGTAAAGAAGTTGGGAAAGAGGGGGAGTAAATAAGGAAAGAATGGTGGAAGGAAATGAAGAAAGTAGGGAGGAATAAAGAAAATAATTGCGTAAATAAAAAAAGGACGGAAGGATGAATGAAAGTATGGAAATATTGTGGCATTTTTTGGAACCAGAAATAAAGACACAAAGAAGGAATAGAATAAAAAATTATATATAACAAAAATAGTAGTACAAACATATACCAATGAGAGATTATTAGCGTGAATGTTAGTCCGGCTGTCAGAGTTATCTGCTGGAACAAAGAAGGAAAAAAATCCCAATTAAAGCCAAAAAGAAAATGATATATAAAAATAAAAACAAATACTTAAGGGATATTCTTCTGTATAATACAAAAAGTTTGAATTATATCTAAAGTTAAAAACGACGGTCGTATTATACACTAGTACACGTTTCAGAAATTGATACTCAGCTTACGAAAATTTTATTTGAAACGGCAACTTTGTAAATGCACGCAATACCTCAACTTAACAACCTCACATGAAATTGAATATATAACTGCATCTACTGCTAGGAAGATTGGGTCACTGTGTCGGGCCAGGTAGTTTTTTCTCGTCAGAATCCATTTTACACGTTAATAAATCTGCCATTCTTCAGTACATTGAATACTGTTGCTATATATAGTTGGGTACTCCTGTTATACGTCCTTAGGTTCAAAGAAAGATCTGCAGTATAATCGAACGTGACTTGGCAGCTTGCTTTCAGTTTCATTCTCAACAACGTAATGTGTCTTCCATTTACCTTTTCTACAAGTATTTTCATGGCATTTGCTTCCTCGACTAAATGAATGTAAGCGCACTACTAAACTAGCATTAAGTTTCCACTGTTGAAATAGTTAAATGTAACCACCTCTTCTACTTTAACAGTTTCTTTTCTCACGCTTTCCTTTTATGAAATTTCATTTTGTTTGCTTGCTTCCCTGATTGCTTGAGTCTCCAAAACTTTAAATGCAATGCCAATTACCATCTTCAATCCCCTTACTTCCCATCCATCCCCTGTACCTTGTTTTTTCTATCACCGTAACCTTCAGCGCACCGGTGGCGGCCCTCCCTTGCTTGGGCGATGAGTATAAAAAAATATATAAATAAATAAAAACAGTAGATAATAAAAGACAAAAATAGCAGTTGTTGATAAGAATTGTTTACAAAAATGTATTTAATATGTCAGCAAGATTTGTTCCATCAGAATTGGTGCAATTGAAAGACGTTTGTCTCAAAGGCTCAAAATCCGGAAATTCACCAAAATTGATTAAAGAATTCAATAAAGAGAACACAAAAGATATGTTATGTTTTAACAGCGTTAATGTTACAGCAAAGCACCTTTCCTCGAAACTTGGAAAATAAGTTCTGAAACGGAAATTAGAAGAAGCACGCAATAGATGAACATCCGGTTCATTTCTATTATTTAAAACCATGAATAATTAAGTATTTCAGTGAAATATATGTACGACATTAAGATTTTGGTTAACTGTGTCATTTGAGACAATTTTTCTTTCAAGAAACTATATTACATATTTATAAGTCTATCATTCATCCATCCATTGAATATTGCTGCCACAGTTTTTCTGCTATTTGCTTCACGCTTCTTGATAAATTCCATTGAAGAATAAACAATGTTATTCGTCTCGATCTGGCATCTCGGTTTCAGTCACTTTCCCACCGCCTTGAGGATTAATATCTGAGTATTTTCTATTAATACCTTTATGTTAATTGTTCTTATGATCTATTCACTTCTGTGCCTAGACTTCTTGATTTTAAGCGCAATACTAGACTGGCGTTAAGTTTTCATCAGTTTGAAGTTGAACTGATTAGATGGCGCCATAACTTTTGTGCTAACAGTTTTTTTCTCGTACTTCTCGCTTGTGAAACTCTCTTCCGTCTCTATGCTTTCCAGCCAACTTTGATTTGCAACAATTTAGATGCAATGTCAATCGCTACCTACGCTCTTCCTGAGAATAATGCTGTCGAATATGGTCAGGAGCTTCTGCTGTTCATCTCAGTGTTCTCAACAGGCTCCAAAGGAGAAACTCTAATATGATAAGTCCCGACTTGGCAGCTCGACTCTAGTCACTTTCTGATCCGCGGGATGTGGCTTCCCTTTGTCTATTCTACAAATATTTTCATTGCTTCTGCTCCGACGAATTTAAGTCACTGGTGACCCCGCCACAAGAATTTATTCGTGCAACCAAACTAGCAACAAGGTTCTACCCATTTACAGTTAGATCAACCAAACGCAGCCAACATTTCTACTCTAACAGTTTCTTTTCTCGCAATTTTTGCCTGTGGACTCCCTTCCATATATTCCTACAACCTCTAGGAATTTAAATGCAATGTAAATACACATCTCTTATCCACTAGACTCTAGTCCTTTCTACATCACCACGTGTATCTTGTTCTTACCCTTTTTCTATATCTTGGCAACAGTCTTCCCATCCTTCTCTTCCCCTTTCTCTGACACCCACTTTATTTGGTTCGTCTTCCTCTTCTCTTTCCTCCTGCCTAAACTTTTACTCTCTTATGTAACCCCTGCGCATCAGTGGCGGTACCTCCTTGCTTGTGAAGAAACGATTAAAAAAACTTCTTGCACCTTAGCAAATGTTTGTTTTTTAATTCATTTACACCCAGTAATCCCTTATAATAAAAATAGAAAAAATCAACAAAATCCGTGTGCCAACATAAAGTTCACTCGCAGTTGGTATGAAGAGTTCAACAGGTAACGTAGTAACAAAACGGGGTCAGAAATCCAATTTTCCCCTCGGAACAGGGATAATCGCACTTTCACTCTTCTTCTTTTTGTTCATGTGCAGTGTCTCTTCGGGACATAGGCGATCATGGACTTCCACTTGCCTCTGTCTCTTGTCACTCTCAGTAATTTTTAACATGGTGTCTCTTCCAAGCCCCGCTCCGTCAACCATTTGCTCAGACCCAACAAGTACGTCTTTTCCCTGTCTCTTCTTCTATTTATCCGACCTGTGAGTATCAAGTTCTCCAGACCCTCCTTCCGCTTTACATGTCCCAGGAACCTCATTTGTCTCTTCCTGATATTTCGTTTGAATACTTTCCAACACCTCAAAGTTCCACAAGTGCTCTGTCCATGGTATCCTCAGCATCCTTCTGTAAAACCACATTTCTGCTGCCTCAAGCCCCTCCTTCATCTTTGATGAGATCATTCAGCATTCCTTTCCATACAGAAGGACAGATATCAAGTAGCAATCCAGCACTTTTTTCTTTGTTTCTAATGAGATTTTCCTGTGTTTCAATACTTTGGCTATCTTCTGAAATGCGTCTTTGGCCATGGCAATGCGTCTTTGGATCTCCGTGTCGGATTTCCTATCCTTTCTCAAAACACTTCCCAAGTATTTAAATATTTTTACTTGTTTTATTTTAGATTCTCCAACTTGCACTTGGCATATTGCTCTCATCTTTTTGCTGATGGCCATGCATTCAGTTTTCTCGAGATTTATGCTCAACCGTTTATTTTCACTTTCTTTTGCTAACTTCTATAGAAGTTCCTGCATTTTCCTTTCCGTGTCTGCTATCAGTACTGTGTCACTCAAGCTCAAAATCATCGTTTCTCTCTCAAAGCTAAATATCCTTTTCTCTCAGTAAGCAAAAAGAACGGCCTTTATTAAGCGAGTGATTTTTCTGATTGGCAACACCAAACACAGAGGGAAGAAAATAAGTATAGCTTCTGATACTCATAGCAGTGCTAACAATTCTGTAATTTTTCTTTGGCAGAAGATGAACTCGTTTTCGAAGTAGGTAGTTTTCTCTTTCGGTGCATTCCTTAACTCTTAGTGACTTTACTGCCTTTTATGGGGTGAACGTGATTAAAAAAAAAGATAATTTGTTACAAATTAAAAAAAGGAATTACATATAGGCGGCTGTACTACAAATATGTACTACAATTAAGAATATAATTTTTCGATGTTTTTGGCATCTGAAATACAGGGTCGTATTAGACACAAGGAAATACAGTAATCTTTTAAAAAGCAAAAGAAAAAACGTACCCATAACTTGTTACTATAAACTCGGTCTGTACAAAATCCAACCAGAGAAACTATTCAGTGCGTTTCGAATTTTATTTTTCCTTCGTCAGAATCAATTCAGCAACTGATCAGTTTTGCGAAAGCTTGAATTTACTGAAGCGTTTCTTATTAATCTTTTCAAATTCTTGGAGGATAAAAAGCAATTTTCCGGCCTTCCTTTATCTATACATCTGTTTCTGTCTGAAAATCCTGTTCATTCGTTTCCACGAGGTAAGGGTCGAATGACATTCAGGTTTGCAATGTGAAGAAATTCTTTTGAAATTACCGTATAATGGATAGGAATGAGTGAAAAACGCTACACAAGGAACTGAAATTCTATTGTCTTCTATGGGAAGAAAGGCTCTGTTTGTTAGGGGTGGTGAGAAATTCCGACATATTTCGAAGTTGGTGGTAGGATTGAGGCTAAAAACTGGAAAAGCAGCCATTGTATTCAGTAACGTTCTACTATTGTCGTGTAATAACACATCTTTTCAAATTATTCATTGTTGAAACATCTAATGGCTAAAGTTAAGGAAGTGTGTGGAAAAATAAAAAAAAACTAAATCTAAAACTTTCCTCCTAAAAAGAAATGTTGCTCCACACTATCTATCTATCTATCTATCTATATATATATATATATATATATATATATAGATAGATAGATAGATAGATAGATAGATAGATAGATAGATTTGCAATAAATTATAAGTTATTGCGAATCTCCTGAAGACACCACATAGTAGAAACCTAGGTCGAGTAATAACTCCTTTACAAATGAAGAATATTCAAAAGTTCTACAATATCATTTTATTGAACACATTTAGTACAAATGTGCACTGGCCAATTTTATTATGAACAAAAACTAAGTAATTAAATAATCAGTCAATATATATACATATATATATATATATACATTTTGATTGTTTCATTAAGAACCTGAAACCGGCTATGGAACAAAAAAATGCTCTGCCACATTGTATATATATAAATATAAAATCCAACCATACCAAAAGTATGATTAGGCGTTTTCACAAAGGAATAGAACAGAGACTATCAAATACATCAAATAAAACAAGATTTGATGAAAAGAAAAGATACTATGAAAATACACTAAGAATATCTGGCCATAAAAGTATTTTACAATATAGTTTTCAATCAAACAGACAATCAAAAATGATAATAGAGAATGAAAATTCTCTGGTTCAACCTACCATTTAATTTAGAGGTAAAGACCAAAAAAAGGACAATTTTTTAAAAACTGATAGATAGATACTTTCCAAAAGGCTCAGAACTAAACAAAATTTTCAATAGAAACACAATCAAGCTAAGTTATAGATGTACTTGTAATTTAGGTAGTTTCATAAAAAAACTAAACGCCAGAAATTTAGATAGCATTGTACAAAACAAGACCACTAATAAAGAATGCAACTTAAAAGACAAAAGTAAATTTCTTCTTCAAGGACTTTGCAATACAAAAGAAGTCATTTACAAAGCAAAAGTACATGACTTAAATGGCCAAAATAAAATATATTTGGGATCAACCAAAGACACCTTTAAGACCAGGTGGTTCAATCAAAAGTCTACATTCAAAATAGAAAACTGAAAAAACTGTACAAAATTGGCTGGCCACGTGTGGAAGTTGAAATGAAAATATGGAAAAGACCCAGACATAACGTTAAAAAACAGTGAAAACAGCCAAGCCTTACAACGGAGGCAAAATTTGTAGACTGTACCAGGAAGAAAAGTGAGCAATGTTGCTATTCCCAAACAAAAATGAACTATTGAATGAAAGAAAAGAAATTATGACTAAGTGTAACCATACTAAAAAATGCCTATTATGTTCATACAACCATGGATGAAATCTTTATAATTTTTAAAAATTGCGTGTTCAGAAATTCCTTCCCAAGCGAGCGTTCAAAAAAACACCACCGTTCCGTGAGCGTTCTTAAAAAAAAACGGTAAACGGTAAAATCAGTTATTGCAAATCGCCTAGAGAGAAGACTCATGGTAGAAACGTAGGTGGCGTAATAACTCGTTTACAAATAGAAAATATATATATATATATATATATATATATATATATATATTATTATTATTTATATATCAAATTTTAAGTCATAATAAAAGACCAGTACACACTTTAAAAAGTGCTCAATACAACTATAGTCTAGAACATTTGAATATTCTTATTTTGTAAACGAGTTATTACGCGACCTAGGTTTCTACCATGTAGTGTCTCCAGGTGATTTGCAAATGTTCAAATATATATATATATATGTGTGTGTGTGTGTGTGTGTGTTCAAGAATTTGTCAAATATAAAACTATATATATATATATATATATATATATTCTAAACATCTTCCCGGCCACAATTAAATGTTTCTCATGCAATCAACAGACAATCCGTATCTGTTCCATCTGTTCCTTGTAAAGTATATTTGAAGTCAATACTTTTCGCCTCACAGCCTAAATTTTGAATTAATTTCTTGTTATTTTTTTCCTCAGCATGTGGAGATATCTTTACATTTCACCCCGAACTTTTGAACAGGTGTTGAGGTTTATTCCTTCTTTTCTTACGGCAATCACTCTCAGCAGTTATCTACTATGAGCTGCCCTTGCTGTTTGTATTATGTAAATTCATATAAAATATACACGCGCCCTGTCTTACGATACATTTTATTCTTGCAGAATTCTGTTTTATCCCCATATTTCTGATGTTGGTATATGTTTTCCTACATGAAAGAATACTCGTGATTACTTCAAATGTAAGTGTGTGTTAAAATAATAAAGGGTCAACACTTACTTTACCAACTTTACTATATATATATATATATATATATATATATATATGCAAATGAATAAGGGACGAAGAAATATTTGCAGCGTTCAAAACAGAAATTCAAGCAATGCTAAATATAAGAATAGAGTAACGAATATTTATTATAAATTATACTTTAGAACATGTACAAACTAAAATCTACTACAAAATTGTATATTTTGTTTCGTCATTGAAAGAACAATGTCTCATCAGGTAGTTACCATCATTATTGACTACCTACTGAGACATTGTTCTTTCAATGTTGAAATAAAATGCAAAATGTTTTAATAGATTGTAGTTTGTACATGTTCTAAAGTATATATATATATATATATATATATATACTTTTCTTTACCTATCTGTTCAGGTCATATCTATGTATCTGTCTAACTATGGAACACACACACACATATGTGTGTGTGTGTGTGTGTGTGTGTGTGTGTGTTGTAGTCGTTTGTTAGGTAAGAAGGAAAAGTATTTTCGTAGAGTTTTCTACATATCTCTCAGGTGAGTGACCTACTACACGACTAGTTCAAAGAGTTTTTTTACACAGTGAATTTCATTGAATTATCTAGTGTCTTTAAACCGGCGTCAATCAACTCGTATTACCGAAAAAAAAACGGATTACACAACTCAATAAATATATATAAATAAATATATAGATATATTGTTTAAATTATGTAAAATATTACCGTATTTTTAAAAAGATGACAGAACCGACCATCCCCTTTACAATATACATTAAATCAAAACTGGAACTGACGATATAATGATTCATTGAAATAAATTTTTTTATTAAATTTGTGACATAAACAGATGTTGCAAACTGTAGGTGTAGCAAACCAATAAAATAACAAATACAATTTCATTCAAGAAAAAATAGCAGCAATATATTTTCATGATTAGTAACTTATTACATTAGCTAAACGCATATATTTAGAACTTAGAGAGTAATATACGTATATGCGTTGTGGTGCAGTGGGTATTGGCAACGAGAAAACTGTATATATATATAATTCCAGGTGAGGAGGACTCAAGATTATTTTTTGTGTTCATTTATTTTTTTATGATGAACAGTGCTCAATATAATGTATTATAGAGCTTTATATATATATATATATATATATATATATATATATATATATAATCTTGAGTTCTGACAGTTTTTGTCGCCATGAATGTCACTTTTTCAGTAGTTTTACTGATAAAAGTTGCTTTGGCAAACAGGTTATTTTTATCACAAAGTGCTCGATACTACAGGACGGTTGTGTCTGAATAAACCAGCATCATGAAGCGTCTAGCCAATCTCTACTGCAGACTTCTTCCAATGCACATTCTTCTTTGTTCTACACCCACAGAACATATTATCTTGTGAGACCAACGCCCGGAACAAGGTTAGTACGTCCAAAATCTTGCTCACGGTGTCTGGTAATCTCGTGGTCAACCATCCACGCGTGCATTGAATACTGTTGTCATATCTGGTCTGGTGTCCCTGCTATTCATCTGGGGGTTCTCTACAAAAACCAAAGGGGGATCTACAGTGTAACCTATACCGACCTGGCAAGTCGAAACCAGCCACTTTCTGACCGATGAGATGTGTTTCCCTCTATCTCTTCTTCTTTTGCTCCGACGTAACGGTTTTTTATGAGACAGTCTCTCTGTGTATCTGCATCTGTTTCTCTTTCACTGTTTGTCTATCTCCCTTTTTCTCTCTGTCTATATATACATATCTGTTCTTCTCTCTCTCTCTCTCTCTCTCTCTCTCTCTCTCTCTCTCTCTCTCTAACTCTTTTCTTACCTCGATATCTGTCTAAGTCTGTTAATATCTATCTATGCCTTTTGACATTTATTTTTCTGATGCTGCCTCTAAGAATTTACTTAAGCAATTAGACTGGCAGCAAGATACCACCCTTTTTACCGTCAAAATAGTTAAATGTAACGGTCTTATCTACTATAAGAGTTACTTTTCTCGCACTTTCGTATACTTGCTATCCCTGATGGCTACAATCTGCAAAAGTTTGCAACGTCAATTTCTATCGCTGACCCCCTTGTCATCCATCCTTTCTTAACCTTTTCTCCAACATCTTCTTCTTCTCCCTTTTCATTCTATTTTCGTGTAACTCTCTTCACTACCTCATCTTTCTCTTACACATTCTTTGACACCCTCTTTAACCTCTTCCTCATTCTATTCACTCCCTACTTAGGTAACCTTTGCGTACCTCTTAAGTAGCCCTTTGCGCAGCAGTGGCTTACTGGCTTGCTTGGGATGAAACAATAAAAAATTCAAATTAAAAAACACCGCCATCTTAATAATTCCATCTACTAAATTTCACTAACAAGGCTTTGGCTACAACCTAGGTGTCGCACATTGGGATCGCGCCCCTAAGCCGATACCATCAAAAACCACATGTCTGAAAAAATTAAACATGGATAGTGTTAGTGTGTGCATGTTTCTCTTATTCCAAATAGAAATGCTTCTAATCACTGATGATTAATGAATGAAATACGAAATTGCGTATTAGGGTATATTCTATAAATCACTGTTTCCCCAATATGGTAATACAACTTTTCTCCATTTATTTTATTGGGCATCTCGACGTGATGTAAGGGTTAGCAGACATGTCTTCCTAGATTAATTACAATTGAGTAGTGAGTAGTGAGTTCGATTCTAACTAGAGTCTCATACTTTCGGTCTTGTGCCACATCTAAGCTACGCTTAGAAAATCAACAATCGCCCTTTTTGTAACCGCTTTTATCAGACAGTCTCTCTCTGTTTAGGCATCTCCCTCTCTCTTTCACTGTCTGTCTGTCTCTCTTTCTCTATACATATATATCAGTCTGTTCTTATCTATCTATCTATCTATCTATCTATCTATCTATCTATCTATCTATCTATCTATCTAACCATTACAAAAAATAGTATTCCAAAAACAATAAAAATAACTAGATGACACTAGAAATGAATCAAAATCACTGAAAACAATTTTGAAGTATAAAAACGAAATCAAATTTCAAAAGTTAGTGTAAAAATAATTATGACCAACGAGAAGTGACAGAAGAGACTTAACGTGCGAGTGAGAGAAAAAAACAAAAAAACAAAAACAAAACAACAAACACGCACGGATATGAACTTTCTGACCTTGCTTACCACATACCTCTATATATACACGACACTTTGGGCATCAGAAAAACAAATGAATCTCGATACATAAAGTCCCAAGTTTATTCACCTGAAGAGAGTCAACTTTAGATTCAGAACACGTGTAGTGACACAAATACTATTATGGACACTTAATATATCATACAAAAAGTAAGTAATATTAATAACAATAAATTTACATTTTAAACATAACGTTCATGGCTTCTCGCAATTTTTTCTTATATATATATATGTTGTCATCTGCAGACAGATCTGTTTCGCTGTATCACAGCTCATCAGTACGGTTAGACTCCGATTGCTCCCTAACCCAGGCTCGAAAGCCGACCGAACTGGCGTCAGTCGGCGACTTTACCCCTTTCGGTGGGAGCAGGTAGTCTTTTTAGCGCATATCATATTTCAAAGTCTACCCTCCTCCAATGTATATATATATATATATATATATATATATATATATACAAAATAAAAATAAATTTCGAAAGTTCAAAAGCGTTGAATGATCATTTCAACATGAAATCCCTAAGAGAGATTCACATCTCATCGGCAACGGTCAATACTCAAAATGAAATAAAATAAAAGAAGATATTACCGGCCGAGGTTCAAAAATTTACGTCACAGAAAAACTAGATAGCAATCAATGTCTAATTTTAGGTTTTGGACAACATTACTTTTAGATTGAGTTGTAAGTGAAAAATTTAAAAATTTGGCTTTGTCTAGCTCCAAAAAGGGGAAGCGTAAAGTAAAAGAAAAGTAAAGAAAAGTAAAAATAAAGAAAAGATTTTTTTTCTTTTTGTAGAGAGGCTAGGGACGTGTTAAGAAAACTAGCGTTTATAAATGGGTTGATGTATTAGAAAAAATATTTTTAGAAAAACTTTATTTGGGGAAACAACTGACATATGATTTATTTAAATTTAATTAAATTAATCTAATTAATTATAAACCTAGATTTAAATTGAAAATAAAATTAATAAATTAAAAAAAAGTTTTAAAAAAAATTAAAACTATTTTTTTAAAAAAATATTTTTAAAAATAAATTTTAGGTGCGGAAAAAATATATATACATACTTGCAGAAAAAATTGGGGGCTAAGTTAGTGTAAGTATCCTTACTTCTTAAAAGGTAGATATTAATAGAAGAAAGGAAGAGGAAGGTAGAGGGGTTCAAATTTACTATTTAAAAATTTAATTAATCAATCAATCAAAAACAATTTAATTTATATTTCTCTCCTAAAAACTGAATTTAGAATTTAAATTTTGAATGTTCACAAATTTCGCCTTATAGCGGAACTTACTAATGAATTCTTTTCTAAAATTCAAGAGTAGGTGCTGGTTTGGGTACTTTAATATTAATAGTTTTTCTTGCAGACACAAATCGCAACTATCACGAAAATTCCTCGGAATTCGGGCTGAACCTATCAGTTTCCAACTAATTACAGGGTCCTTCTTCCTTCAATTTCCAGAATCTCCGTAAAAAGGGCTGTCTGGAATTTCTGACCCGGGTTTGAGAAAGAATACCTGTGATTGTAATACCTTTGCTTAAAGAGCCCCGCGGACATACCAGTATAAGTCTGGTAATTTTCTTGTTGTTCGATGGTAAAATGTGAGCTTCATAAATTATCTGAGTGGATTTACACCTGCCCTCCACCGGGCAGATATCCCCCGAGCTACAATTGCATTCATTTAAAATTACGGACCCAGAGTCAGTATTACATACATTCTTTAGAATTTGCCTATTATGAGAATTTATAATGTTGTCCATAAATGTTTTAATGTTTTAAATATTAATTACATTGAGCCCTCCACCTGGATCATTTTTTAATATTAAAATATTAATATTAATTAGGATCGGGTCTTTGTGATTTATTTACCTTCCTGCTTTTCCTTTTGGATTAAAGTTTTTTTAATATATATATATATATATATATATATATGTGTGTGTGTGTGTGTGTGTGTGTATATGTATATATATATATATGTATATATATATATATATATATATATCTGTGTGTGTGTGTGTGTGTGTGAGTATATATATATATATATATATATATATATATATATTAAAAAAGGATTAATTCAAAGATGTTGAATGGCAATTTCGATATGAAGATCCCCACAGGGGATAACACATCACCTCAGCAACAGAAAAATCCTTTCAGCAACTGGAGAAAAATTAGTCTACTTTTCCTTTTTAAATAGATTTGCAAAGAAATTAAAAAAGATATATATATATATATATATATATATATATATATATATATATATATATATAACACTCTTTTTTTTCGCTACCTGTCTAAGTCTGTTACTATCTATTTATCTATCCCTGATGATAGTCATTTATGTATATCTATTATTATCTATCTATGTTGATATCTAAGAAGTTTACTGTGTAGGGCCAGGAAGTTTTTTCTCTTTGGAATCGATCTTGCACATAAATAAATCTACTATCCGCCAGTACATTGAATACTGCTGTCACACCAGGTCGGGTGCCCCTGCTATTCATCTCGGAGTTTCTGACAAAATCCAACGGAGAATCTGCAATGTAATTGATTACGATGCAATGTGGCTTCCCTCTGTCTCTCCTACAAATACTTTCACGGATTCTTCTCCGAAGACCTCAGCTCCCTGGTGACCCCTCTGCATGAATTTACTCTAGCTCCTAAACCAGGTCTCACTCTTTTACAGAGAAGCAGATCAAATGTAACCTCAACTTCTACTTACAGCTTTTTTCTAGCATTTCCCGCCTCTGGAATTGCTTTCTGTATACATGCTTTTCTGACAGCTACAATCTCCAAGAATTTAAATGCAATGTCAACTGAAATCTCTAATCTCCTTGACTCGCATCCTTCCTTGACAAACCTTGTATCTTTATTTGAACGTTCACGTGGCAGAAAATGTATGAATGCGCATTGTTTAAATTCAAAAGAATTATGAAGTTTTCATCTATGTTTGTATGAACCTAATAGGTATTTCTTAGTGTGGATGCATTTTGTCATAATTTCTGTTCTTTCAGGGCTGGTCACGTTATGAATTCGTCTTGACTGCATCCAATATGCAGCAATCTAGTCTGTGTACGAATAGAGCTTTAAAATTTAACGGACAAATTTAGATTAGAGATAGCAGACGAACTGTTAAATGAAAGAACAGAAATTATGACAAAATGCATCCACACGTCATAATTCGTTTGAATTTAAACAATGCGCATTCATAAATTCTCTGCCACGTGAACGATCAAATAAAACACTGTTACAAGAGCGTTCACAAAAAGATAAACGGTAAAAGGTATGTTCTTTTCCCTTTCCACTACTTTTATACAGCTCTCTTCACATCAGTGCCCTCATCCTTCACTTATCCATTCTCTGACACCGACTTTAACTTGTTTCTCTGTCTCGTTACTCACCTCTTATGTCAAGCCTTGCACACCAGTGTCAATACTGCATTGTTTGGTGTGAAATGTTTATATAAAAGAAAAGCTATGTATACTGATATCTATCTATGATACCGATATTATTGTTACCGATATCTATCTATCTATCTATCTATCTATCTATCTATCTATCTATCTATCTATCTATCTATCTATCTATGTCTATTGATATCTATCTACCTATCTATCTAGCTAGCTAGCTATGTGTATTGATATCTATCTATCTATCTATCTATCTGTCTATCTATCTATCTATCTATCTATCAAGCTATGTGTATTGATATCAATCTATCTAGCTATGTGTATTGATATCTATCTATCTAGCTATGTGTATTGATATCTATCTAGCTAGCTAGCTAGCTATGTGTATTGATATCTATCTATCTAGCTAGCTAGCTATGTGTATTGATATCTATCTAGCTAGCTAGCTATGTGTACTGATATCTATCTATCTAGCCAGCTAGCTATGTGTATTGATATCTATCTAGCTAACTAGGTATGTGTATTGATATCTATCTATCTATCTATCTATCTAGCCAGCTATGTGTATTGATATCTATCTATCTAGCTAGCTAGCTAGCTAGCTAGCTAGCTATGTGTATTGATATCCATCTATCTATCTATCTATCTATCTATCTATCTATCTATCTATCTATGTGTATTGATATCTATCTATCTATCTATCTATCTATCTATCTATCTATCTATCTATCTATGTGTATTGATATCTATCTATCTATCTATCTATCTATCTATCTATCTATCTATCTATCTAGCCAGCTATGTGTATTGATATCTATCTATCTATCTATATATCTAGCTAGCTAGCTAGCTAGCTAGCTAGCTATGTGTATTGATATCCATCTATCTATCTATCTATCTATCTATCTATCTATCTATCTATCTATCTATGTGTATTGATATCTATCTATCTATCTATCTATCTATCTATCTATCTATCTATCTATCTATGTGTATTGATATCTATCTATCTATCTATCTATCTATCTATCTATGTGTATTGATATCTATCTATCTATCTATCTATCTATCTATTTCTATTGATATCTATCTATCTCTCTATCTATCTATGTCTATTGATATCTATCTATCTATCTATCTATCTATCTATCTATCTATCTATGTCTATTGATATCTATCTATCTATCTATCTATCTATCTATCTATGTCTATTGACATCTATCTATCTATCTATCTATCTATCTATCTATCTATCTATCTATTTCAGTACTGAGATAGATAGATACGAACATACTGAAACAGACAGATACATGAACAAACTGAGATAGATAGATAGATAGATATCAATAGACATAGAGAGATAGATAGATAGATAGATAGATAGATAGATAGATAATGAACAAACTGAGATAGATAGATAGATAGATAGATATCAGTAGATAGATAGATAGATAGATAGATAGATAGACAGATAGATATCAATAGACATAGATAGATAGATAGATAGATAGATAGATAATGAACAAACTGAGATAGATAGATAGATAGATAGATAGATAGATAGATAGATAGATAGATAATGAACAAACTGAGATAGATAGATAGATAGATAGATAGATAACGAACAAACTGAGATAGATAGATAGATAGATAGATAGATATCAATAGACGTAGATAGATAGATAGATAGATAGATAGATAGATAGATAGATATCAATAGACATAGATAGATAGATAGATATCAATAGATAGATAGATAGATAGATAGATAGATAGATAGATAGATAGATAGAATTTGTAACAAGTATGTTTAATCCTATTTATTATTATACTTAAGTAGGTTTCAAGTGGATAGAAGTGGAGATAGAAATTAAGAACACTGAATTTTCTACTCCTTGATCTCATTTTCCCAACCTGCCCCAATGCACACAGCAAAACCGAACCTATTTCCAGCCAGTCGATTCTTGTTCAGTCTACTCTAGTGGAATCTAATTCGTCCATCCAACCGTTAAAACTGGACGCCGTACAGCCCCGGCTGATAAATTCAACGAACTATCGAGCCGTTGGTCGAGTCAGTAGATCCAGTTTGTGAAATTCGCCATCGCCTCTAGTTTGTCGGACAGACTTGCCCCCTGGAAGTTTGCCAGGGAGAACGCCCCGACGCAACCCCCTTTTTTTTCAAATTCCTGAGCTCAGCCTCTCGATCAGCAAATTACACTTCGATTTCTCTTGCTTCTCTTTCCTATGGCTCCTCTGTTGACATAGAAATGTTGGGTGGGGTCAATATTCTTCAGGATATCGGGTTGTGTTTGCAATTATAGATTAAATCTTTAAAAAGCCTGTAGAAATAAAACCGTGTCTGTCTTTCAGCGTCTTACTTCGCACGAACCAGTTATTTGTCGGTGCTCATTTCTAATACATATGCCAGTTAGGTACAGCGAAGAACATACGTCTTGCCGTCTATACTTGTAGAGAAATCGATATTTTCCACGAAAGTCTGCAATAATGCAACGTTTAAGGTAAAATCGAACAATATTGCGTTCGCGTTGATATTTTCTTGCGAAGACAAATATTCTTTTAATCATTTCAGCCTAAGGAAGGCAATAAGACCACTAAGACAAAAGAGTTTACTGAGTGTGAAAGTATCTAATCTAAACTTATTTATAAATGGAACTTTGTCTGTGTGTGTGTGTGTGTCCGTTACCTATAGACTACAAAACGGCTAAACTGATTTTCTGGAAATTTTTCACAGTTGTACTATAAGCGTCTGCGAGTGTTCTTAGCTAGGTTTTGTGTCGAGGTACATCCGATAAATATTGAAAATCGATCATCGAAAAATTCGGGTTACTGAAGGAGTGGTCCGATTTTAAGCAAATTTGATACACTCATAGACAAAGACATAAGAAAAGATATTCAGAAGTTTCAAGGTTGCAGTTTTTAAAATAGTGCAGAAAATCGATAATATATATATATATAAAAGACAAGATGTTTGTGTGTTTGTCTGTTTATCTGCCTGTAGATCTGTATTTTTTCAGCCCTTTATTTTAGTTTTTGCTTCGGGTTTGGCTCTAAGTAGGTATAATTGTAGTTCTTAGTCTCAGCCATGATACCATTTACTCAGAGGACTTATCTAGCCTTGAAAAATCAGTTTAGGACGAAAAAAACTTATTTGATATCGATACCAGGAAATCAAAATTTGATTTACATCCATTCATTTTTCTTTCAGTCTACGGTTTTGCTTTAACTGGAAACAACTATTGCTTTTTAGTCTTTCGTGCCAACGTCCAAATAGTCTGAGGTCCGGGACGATGGATTAGTTTTAAAGTTTTCATTACACCCGAGAAACGCCAGGCTATACTGCTAGTAAGAAAAAAAGAGAAACATTTTGTATATTGTTTCTCCTATAGGGACTTACATATATGACACTTGAACTCGTCCAAACTATATATAAGTAGCAGTTATGCTTTGCAAAAACAGAGTATAAGAGTAACTATGGCAGGGAGGGTGAGAGCGAAATCTATACCAGCAGATATCTCTGACACCCAGACCAATCGTCACGCTAATAATTGCTCATTGGTATATGTTTGTATTACTCTCTTTGTAATATATTTGTTTTAAAATATTCCGTCTTTGTGTCTTTATTTCTGGCTACAACTGACCGCAACAAATGGGTGACGAGGTCACAACAGCTTCCTAGCATATAATTAACATTATTAACCCGAGAACACTAACCATGGGTTAGAACCGAGTGCAAATGACACCATTTCAATTTCAATTTAATTAAATTTTCATTAGCTGATTTTCTTACATAAATAATATTTTTCAGTTCTGTTATATGCCGGGAGGGGATAAACAGAGAAAAAATAATGCAAGAAATAATTCTTAGCACTGAGGATATATGAATAGAGATGTATTATATCTCAGTACAATAAACCAAATACACGTACACCAACGAACAGTTAACAAGAATAACAATCAAGAAGGCAATGACTCTGTATAGGACGTATGCGTGCGTCTTGAGAAGAATGCTTCCGTCTAGTGACGTCTAACTCTCGTCTAAGGCCGATGGCTCTCGACTAAAGTCTATGGCTCTCGTATAATCACGATCACTCTCGTATAGTGACGAAGACTGCTGTATAATCACGAACACTCTGTAGTTCGTTCTAGTCCCGGTGTTTTATAACCCGAACCATACCTATTCCTGGGTAGGACAGGATATTTCACTACAACAAGTTCATATTAATGTTAACTCAAAGTAAAAAGTTTGAAGTGCCTGCATGTAAAATATGCTTGTTTTAGTACTTATACTTAATGGATTTAATCAAGTTATCAACAATCTTCTGATCTATATTTTGCCACTTCTTTAGCAATGTTTCTTTAAGGGTCACTACTGACGTGATTTTGGTTGAACACTCTCGGAATTTTTGGTCAAGGTGCTCTCAAACATACTCTATTGGATTCTTGTCAAAACTTTGGGGTACCCATGGCAGTGACTTGAGTACTTGCAATTTTATTTCGACCTTTGTTACTTTGTTCGTATGACATGGCCCTCCATCTTGAAAATAGTAGACATTCTTGTCAATCTGATTGGTTTCAAATAGACGAATAGTATTTTTCTTTAATATTTGACAGTATTTTTTACCATTCAACTGCCCAGCAAAAATCAGCTCAGATTTCTTTTTAATAAAAGACAGCATGCCCTCCATGTTTCACGGTTGCCTGCAGACATTCAGTGTTCCAAGTCTCATTCTCATTTCTCCAAATAAAAACCTGTCTCGAATTCGAATATCGGCAGAATTTACTTTCATCTGACTAAATTACATGTTGCCAAAATTCATAATCTCTGCTTTCGAATTCTCTTGTCCAGTTAATATGCCTGTTTTTAGTGACTTCTGAAGTCAAGGGTTTCTTTTTATACGAGTCTTCATTGATAGCCGAGCTCTTTCAGAGTCTTTCTTACCGCATATGGCGACATTTCCATGCTATTGGTGACATCTTTGACGCTCTTACGGCGGTTTCCAAAGACTTCCCTCTTCAGCGTATTTTTCACTTGCTCAGAAATGATGCTTGGACTTGTTGAACGTTGTTCTACACAAAAATAACCTTCATCATTAATTTTCTTCATCGCCAATTTCCTTACTTCCGCGAACTTTTTTTGCAAAATATAAATCAATTTCTTATTACACAAGCAAAAATTGCTGTAATGAAGGCTAGCTAAAATCTCGTCATAGTATATATATATATATATATATATATATATATATAGTAGAGGCTATAATATAAGGATTTAAGGAACGGAAACAACAAAGACATAAATATGTGTATTACTTAAAAAGTAACGCATGATTAGTAATCAAGGCTAGCTAAAATCTCGTCCTAGTATATATATATATATATATATATATATATATATATATATATATATAGTAGAGGCTATAATATAAGGATATAAGGAACGGAAACAACGAAGATATAAATATGTGTATTACTTAAAAAGTAACGCATGATTAGTGATGACATTTTTACAGTATAAAAATTAGGGTATAATGCTTTGATATTATAAAAAGTTACAAAAATTTACATAATAGCTTTTTGTAAATAAAGATTAAATGGAACAAAGGAAATAAGCTACTGAACAAAAGTTAAGGAACGATCTTGTTAATACTTGATTGTGAACAAAATAGCAACAAAATTTAATATTTAGTAAACATCTCCTCATTTTCAATGATGTCTCTGCATCGTCGACCAGATAATCTAATTAATTTCTTGCAAAAATCAGCAGTGATTCCCTCCTATTCTTCTTTTAATAACTCCCATAGGTGATGCTGCTTTTTCGGATTTCTTTTCTCTGCCCTTTCTCCAATTATCTTCCAGACAAGGGTTTTGATCGACTGACACTTTTGCCGTTAGGACTAAAAGAAGAAACCTATATTCCCCCAAAATATAAAGTTTTTTTTTCAAAGTGAATCTCTATTCTGATTAGTTAAATTTAATACACACATAATTTTTTCTGTCTCCGCATGTCCATAAATTGCATACATATTTTTTCTTATATTCAAACGAAATTTTTTCAAAACAATGAGCTAATATTGCCTGTTAAAATCTCGAAACATAGAAGTTTCTGTGTCGCAATGTAAACTATATTAATTTTAAATAAAAAACAAAAACAAATATAACCATATTATATTCAATAATATATGTGTATTGAGGACGTATTAAAAAAGTTAATGCCGGAGAACTCGGATTTCTAAAACTGTTTGCTCCCTTCACCTATATTTTTGTCGACTGACACCAAATTGCTCAAGTTTCGATCCTGGCCAGAAGTAAGAGGATGTGTCTATCCACACTGATGAGCTGTGATAGTGCAAAACAGTCTTGTATGTGGATGGCTAATATATATATATATATATATAGTTTCTGGTCATAATAACGTTAGACCAGTGCACATTTGTTTTAAAACGTGTTCAATGTAATTATATTGTAGAACTCTTTAATATTTTCCATTTGTAAACGAATTATTACGCAACCTAGGTTTCTACCATAAGTGGCGCTTCAGGCAATTTGCAATAACTGATTTTACCGTTTTTTATTGCACTTCCTGGTTCAAAAAAATTGAATGCAAAAATAAATGCACATTCAATAAATATGATATAAAAACTTTTTCCATCAATTTCTGAAAAAGGTTTAATGAAAGCATTTAATTTTGCTAAAAGGAATATAAAAATACCATCTGAACATCTTGACATAATCCTACGTTGCCGCAAATTCACAAAGGTAATGCATGGATCAAAAATTCAAACAACAACACATTTGATGTACCACAAGGATCGTATGATGGAGCAGAAATTTCAGAATTACTGGGAATATACATTTTAAAAAAATCGACAAAATAATCCATATTGACAACCACGGATTATATAGAGATGACGGATTAACGATAGCACCAGACAACAAAAGAGTAAATGATAAAATAAAGAAAGAGCTTTTCAAACTATTTAAAAAACTAGATTTTGATATAATAGTAGAAACAAATAGAAAAGTGGTACAATATTTAGATGTGGAATTTAATTTACAAACTGGAAATGTTTCATCATACATGAAAACAAACACTAAGCTAACATACATAAATACAAAATCCAACCATTCAAAACGTATAATTAAACACATTCATAAAGGAATAGAATGAACACTATCTAATAATTCGTCAAACAAATCAAATATTGGATAAAAAGAAAATTATCTATGAAGATGCACTAAGAAAATCTGGCCATAAAAACATTTTAAAATATAATTCTCAAACAAAGACAAATAAAAAACGATAATAGAAAACGAAACATTATCTGATTCAACACACCATTTAATTTAGAGGTAAATACAAAATTAAGACAAATATTATTTAAACTGATAGATAGGCACTTTTCGAAAGGATCAGAACTAAACAATATTTTCAACAGAAACACAATTTAGGTAAGTTATAGTTGCACTAGTAATTTAGATAGTTTCATAAAGAAATAAAACGCCAGAAACTTAGATAGCAGTGTACAAAACAAAACCACCAATAAATAATGCAACTGAAGGGACAAAAATAAATGCCCACTTCAAGGACTTTGCAACACAAAAGAAATCATTTACAAGGCAAAGGTACATGACTCAAATGGCAAAAATAAAATATTTTTGGGTTCAACCAAAGACATATAAGATCAGGTGGTTCAATCATAGGTCTAAATTTAAAATAGAAAACTTAAAAAACTGTACAAAATTGGCTAGCCACCCTGGAAATTAAAATCAAAATATGGAAAAGACAGAGACATAACGTGGAGCATAGTAAAAACAGCCAAGCCTTACAACGGTAGCAAAATATGTAGGCTGTGCCAAGAAGAAAGATTAGAAATTATGCTATTCCCAGACAAAATCGAACTGTTCAATAAAAGAACGGAAATTATGAAGTGTAACCATACAAAAAATACCTCTTAGGTTCATACAAACATTGATGAAAATGCCATAATTCCTTGTAATGTTAAGCGATTGCGCGTCAAAAATTCCCTGCCATGTGAGCTTAAAAAAACACCGTTCGTGAGCTTTCTTAAATAAAACGATAAAATCAGTCATTACAAATCGCCTGAAGACACCACTGATGGTAGAAACTCGTTTACAAATGGAATATATATATATATATATATATATATATATATTCCATTTGTAAACGAGTATATATATATTTGTAAATATATATTTGTAAACGAGTATATATATATATATATATATATATATATATATATGTGTGTAAACGAGTATATATATATATATATATATATATATATATATATATATATATCCATATATATACCTTATTGTACAGTGGACACTGTATTTTGTAAATAACGTATATATAGGGGAAACATCAAGAAATTTAAAAGTGCGGAACATAAAAAGAACATACGTTTAGATATGAGTTCCAGCTATCTTGTATTACATCGAAATTACGTAGGGCACTATTTTGATTTCTCAAATGCTAATCTAATTAGAAAAGAACATAACCTTTTAAGGAGGAAATACTTTGAAAACACATTAATAGAATTAATACCAACTATAAACATGCAATTAAAAGATTTTATTACTCATGCATTTTTCCACAAATATAAAATCCATGAATAAAAAATACCAGTACATATAATTAAATAATTTAAAGGTAGTTCCTTACATTCATAGCATTGTAAATTTGTTCTCTGTATGAACTTTACACTATTTTACTTTTAATAAATTTAGGTATGTTTTCACTATTTACATTATTTGGACTATTGTCCCCATTTTTGCTGCCATTTCTACGTTTCAGCCGTTTTACGCTCTGGCCGTCTTCAGGTGCTAAGAATTTCGAACCGAACACTGTGGTGTATTATTCTCATTCCTTCTTCGAAGCCTCTTTTGATAGTCATGAGTTATCTCTCTCTAACCAGACTTTCGAAGTTACTTGTTCACCACTACTGTAGCCTGGTATTGAACTCACAAATCTTTAGGTCAAGTCACTGAAACTAACCAATGTCTATTTCCATTGAGCCATGTGTCCTTAATTATGTTTTCTCCCTATTTTCTTTATATTGCGTATATTTTTCTCACTATTATTATTATTATTAATATTATTATTATTATTACTATCATTATTACTATATTTTATTGTATATTATTGTATGTTATTTATATTGCTTAATTGTAATATTATAATAATATAATACGGTACTTTACAAATCATTAATTTATATGCATGCTTTAATATTTCTATATATTACTTATATTACTTAATTATCATATTGTAATAATTTTGATACATAGATATTTATTATTTTAGTACATGTTTCATTGAAAGGTTCTAACTGCTAACAACCTATTTTCAAAATTTATTCATTTATTTATTTATAAACAGTTTACTTAATATCTCTCTAAATCATTTTGATAGAATTTTAAACGGAAATGTATTTTGGTTTATCATTCACGCACATGCTAACTATACCGGTTCATATACGCACACATTTATACAAGGTTCTCTCATACATATACGTTCATACATGGTTCTTTCGTTCTATTTTTTAAAAAAGCTTGACCTCATAAAGCGAGCAGAGGTGATGGGGTCCCGGTAATTGTCTTGAAGAAATGTGGCCCTGAACTCTCCCCAAAACTATGTCCTCTCCAAACTCTATAATTACTGCTTACTGTTTTCCTGTCTGCTTGGAAGTTCTCTTCTGTGGTAACTGTATCTAAGAACGCTTGAGAATCTTCCGATCCCTCTAATTATCGCCCTATCTACCTCCTCCTACCGATTTTCGGCAATGTGTTCGAGGCTATCATCAATGCTGAAAGACTTCAACATCTCACCGCCCATGACCTATTCTCTGACAGACAATACTGATTCCGCTTTACCAGGTCTACTGCTGATATGCTAACGACTATCACCGACTACAGATACCGGGCTCTCATTAAGAACGGCGAAGCTCGTGCTGTTTCTCTGGTTATCTCCAAGGCATTTGATAGTGTCTGGCACTGTAACCTTCTGCGCAAGCTACAATGCTGTGGTATCACTGAACTCTTATTTGATTTGATCTAATCGTTTTTATCAAACTACGTAATGAAGATCGTTTTAAACGGGCATGTCTCCAGATCCTACCACACGAACGCGGGTGTTCTGCAGGGCTCTATCTTATGTCTGACTCTCCTTCTGATTTTCATCAATAATCTCCGTGATGGGATCAAATCCTGAGTAGGCATTTACGCTGACGACACCACCATCTACTCCTGTCTCAGTAAGAAATCTGTCAAGGCGGACAAAAACAACTTCGCTGCTGATCTTGAAAAGAAACACCAATGTGTGGTGTACTGGAGTAAGAAATGGCTTGTAAATTTTCATACTTCCAAAACGAAGCTTCTATTGATAAGCACCATAGACAGTCTCTCCTGCACCTTAATCAGCATGGGTCAAGTTAGTCTCTCCAAAAGCAATACACTGCGCCTATTCGGCCACAACTTCTCCGCCGACCTCAAGTGGAACAACTACATTCATTCAAAAACTAAATCTACTGCTAGAAAGGTTGTGTCATTGTGACGGAAGTTTTTCTCAAGCGTTTCCGTTACACATATACAAATCAACCATCCGTCCATGCATTGAATGCTGCTGTCATATCTGGTCGGGCACCCCTGCTATTCATTTCGAGGTTCTCAACAGAATTCAGAGCAGAAACTGCAACGTAACTGATTTTGACATGGTAGGTTAACTCCAGTCACTTTATCACAGAAGGGATGTCGTTTCTCTGTCTCTTCTACAAATATTTTCATGATTTCTTCTCTGACGAGCTTGCTCGAGCAACCAAACTGGCAACAAGATCTCATCTTTTTAAAATCAAATGAACCAAATACAGCCCTCACTTCTACTTCATCAGCTTCTTTTCTTACACTTCCCGCCTGTGGAACTTCTTTCTGTGTACTTGCTTTCGTGACAGCTATAATCTCCAAGAGTTTACATGCAACGTCAATTGCCATCTCTTATCTCCTCGACTCCCATCCTTCTCTTATCCTTTTGTCTAACACCCTCTCTATTATGTTATTCTCCCTTTTCATTCTACTCCCACTTAACTCTCTTTACACCAGGGTCCCTATCCTTTTCATAAGCATTCTCTGATAGCTCCTGTAACCAGTTCGTCTTTCTCTTTGTTATCCTCTTATGGAACCTTTCATTCTTTTCTTTTTTTTTTTTTTTTTATAAGCGTTTCTCCCCGAGCAAGGCATGTCACTGCCACTACTGTGTAGGGGGCTACGTAGAGTGGAGTAAGGCTGATTAAATATAGGAAATAACAGAGGGTGGGTGATAGGCGGGTGAGGATACCGAGAATGAGGGTTGGGTAGATGAGAGTGTTGTGAGAATAGTTGGGAGTTAGTGTGATAGGAGGTGTCTATTGACCCTACATTTAAACACCTGGAGATTGTAACTGTCTGGAAAGCAGACTTGTGGAAGGGAGTTCCACAGGCTGGAAACGCGAGAAAAGAAGCTGTTGGAGTAGAATTTACGGTTACATCTTATTTGTTTAACTGTAAAAGGGTGGGACCTAGTTGCTAATCTAGTATCTCGTGTAAATTCGTGCTTAGGCGGCACCAGTGATCTAAGCTCATCGGAGCAGAAGCCATGAAAGTACTTGTAGAAGAGGCACAGGGAAGCTACATCACGCCGGTGTGAGAGCGGCTGCAGCCGGTCTGCCAAGTCAGTATCAACCACGTTACAGATCCTCCTTTGTATTTTGTCAAGAAGCCCAAGGAGAGCAGCAGTGGCACCCGACCAGATATGGCAGCAATATTCTGACGGGCAGTTTCTGTGACCACATCACCCTTTAAGTATGGCCACCTAATTTCCCAGACTGCAACCCCCTTGATTATAATGTGTGGCGAGTAGATGAGCGAAAGTCTAACAAAACACATTGTAGCACCAAAGATGAACTGAAGGCAACGTTTATGGCAGTTTTTACTAAATTAAACACGGATACCGTCTAGAGAAACTGCTGGAGATTCTGATAGCTACAATCTCTAAGAGTTTAAATGCAACGTCTATTGCCATCTCTTATTTCCTTCCTATTCTTCTCTTATCCTTCCCATAACACCCTCTGTTATTCTCCCTTTTCATTCTACTCTCATGCAACTCTCTTCACAACAGTATTACTATCCTTCTCATAACCATTCTTTGATACCCACTGTGACAGGTTCCTCTTTCTCTTATGTAATCTTTTACTTTCCTCTCATGAACTTCCTTTGCATCAGTGGCAGTACTACCTTGCTTGGAGTGAAACGATTATAAAAAAAAGAAACTGTTTCATCGCTTGACACGTGTATACATTATTTCGCTACAATTTTGAATAGAAATGTATTTTCTTTTGTTATTCACACACGTTCGAACGATACCGACATAAACACACTTACTTCTTCTTAACTGTCGATAGTTTTGCTAGCACGAAGTTATTAGTCATCGTGACCGAAGATTTGTGCGTAATGGCATTTTTCAAAATGTTGATAACACAAACTAGACAAAGCGCTAGAAACTAAGATCCTTTCTGCTTAGATTTTGTTCAAACCACAAGAGTACTCTGTTGGCGTTTAACAAAAACATCGCCTGAGCAAGCGTATGCAACAGGTGTTATATATCGCCGTACGACGACAAACAACGAGAACACGCATATATAAAAATATAAGGTTATATTTTTATTCCTGACGACGAACCCGTGTGGAACAGAGAATGGAAGAGTGAGAGCGCACATAGAATGGGTCGACGGGAGTGTATTCTTGCCTGTGGTGTCTCTCTGCTTCCACTGGCCGTTCTCTGCTGGCGAATCCGTGTGTCAAGGTCTTTTTATAGTCTTCTAGAACCGGGACTTTTCCTTCCGGTTTTGCCTCGCCCACGCAACGCCCACGTAATTCCAAGAGACACCTGTTCTGTTTGCCTCCGTAGTCATTTCCGCCGCTGTCGGAAATAAGGTCAAACGAGCCCGACTCATAACCCTGCGACATCCGCTCCAGGCCCCGACAGGATGTATTTCTCAAACACCTGTCTTGTCGTTCGCCGACCCCTTCACCGACGGGAAACACCATCGATTGCATCAACCTTCCTCGGGTGGGGCCAGATTGCTATATTACACAGGGATTAGCTAACCGACTTAGTGGACGAGGATCCACAGAGAGGCCAGCCATATATATATATATATATATATATATATATATATATATATATATATGTACACACGTTTAAATTCGCTTGACACGAATTATTTTAACATATACATATACTTACATTCATAATAAACATCTTTTTTTTATTAAACGTAATACACATACTTAAGTACACATACTTAAACCGACATAAGTTTTTCCTCTACATTTAAAACATTTATCCATTGCTTTATTACACGTGACACGTATCTGACCAATGAAATAAAACCTCAATCAACGTACTGTCTCTGTGGATTTATTTTTTTAAATGCAATAATCCTTTAAATCATTCGTCGTTAAAAAAATTCTGATGAACCTTGATAAAGTGAAACTTGTTAGATTAAAGATAACTTTTTTCGTATTTGTTCTTTGCTTATTTTATTCATCTTGTCGGATTTAAATGCATATATTTCAACTTATATATATATATAAGTTGAGAGAGCCAATTTCCCTGACGAGCCGTAGGGCGAAACCGTGGTAGGTTGTTGGCACTTGCTGAGGTTTTCTGTCTTTGTTTGCTCTACTTTCGTATTGAGCGCTTTAGTGTTAGGGTTTTCGTCTTGGGTTTTGTTTCTTTCTTACGAGTGCTTGACTTTTTGTTCATGTACTTCGTTTGTTTCTTTTTTTGCTTCCCCTTCTTTTCCCTCCGAGTTCGTTCTCGGTGGGTTGTACAAGACGATTTAAATTATAGCTTAATTAATACTAGTTTCAGCAGAGTTAGTTCTGTTACTATTGGTATTGTTATTACTATAGTTAATATATATATATATATATATATATATATATATATATATATATTAAAATGAAACTCATAGCACTTACTTGTTACTGAGGATTTGGTCACACCGGTTTACTCAGAAAATAAAGTAGCCCATACAGACGATTGCCAGAACTACCACAGAAAGGGAGGGAGACCTCTTTACGTCCATGCCTACCGAAAGGGAGGGGGACCTTCTAATGCACACAACCCGCGGAACCTCTACTATACATCCATAGATACATCATTTATCATCATCCATATTTTACTTTGAGTTTTTGTTAGCCTAATTTATACTTATAAGCGTTCTTATTCTTTCAACGCTTTTTAAAAAACTAACGACATTTTCACTTCTGTGCATAATTATAGCATCTGCAATGTTATTGATCTTGATCTGGCATCTTGGCTTCAGTCACTTTACTTGTTGTAATATAAAATCCCAATCTTTCCCTGATAAATCCTACACAACAGGAAACGCATCGCCTAACATAAATTTTCCTTTTACCTTTTATTATATATATATATATATATATATATATATATATATATATATATATGATAAAAGGTAGTGTCGGCACGACCGGTATATATATATATATATATATATATATATATATACCGGTTCTGTCGATACTCGTGATAACACTGGTAAAGTGCAGTCCAGCACCCAGAAATTGTTACTCTCTGTGTACCAAGGCAATTTAATTTTTAAGAACATCTATAATAGAATTGGACCTGTGGGATCACAACATCCCAGAATGTATGGCCTTCCGAAAGTTTACAAGGAAGGAGTTTCACTAAGACCGATTTTGTTTATGGTGGGCTCCGTACAAATGGCTAAATGGTTGGCTGCGTTACTACAACCGGTTTCTGACATACTGTTTGCTAATAATATTTCAGAGTTCTTTTCGTTCTCTAGCTTCGTCAGAAGTTTAGAGGTTTGTTCCGAAAATAAACTCATGGTATCCTATGATATTGTTAGTCTATATACAAATATACCCTTACAAGAGACTCAGCAATTGTGCTGATATGCTTTATAGAGGTAATTTGGGACCTTCCATCATCCTGGAAGAATTGTTTTTCGAATGTATGTGTTTGGCTACAGAAATAGTTGTTTTAATGGCAGGATATACGTCTAGACAGACGGCATTGCGATGGGTAGCCATTTGGGTCCGGTTCTAGCCAATATTTTTGTGGGCCATTTTGAACGTTTATTTTGAACGTTTATTATTTGAAAAGGTCGACAAACCATCTGTTTACATGAGATACGTTGACGACACGTTCTCAAGTTTTGATTGTGCCAGTGATACCAATAATTTCCTGGTGCAACTAAATTCTTTATACCATTCCCTGAAGTTTACTGTGTAGGTAGAGAAGCATAGGGCTCTCCCCTTTTTGTATATCCTAGTACAACGTAGGGACGGGGTTTTCGTAAACCCACATTCACTGATTTATATTCCAGTTGAAGATCGTTTGTTCCAAATTCCTGAAAGACTGAGACTCTTGTTAATGGTGCTCTGATGATTTGTTCCCCTTGGTGGTTGGATGGTGAACTTACTAATTTGCAAAGTATTTTTTAAGTTAACGGTTACCCTAGTGATGTCATTAAATGTGTGATTACTAGATAAATCAGATGTTTTAAAGAACAAGCAGTTTACGGACCTAGTCGCTGTCCAATTTATTTAAAATTACCATGGCTTGCTAGAAAGTGTCAGTTCATAACTGAGGAGGTTTCGGTGTGTGTTTCGTTGTGTTACGTTTCAGTTAAGTTTCGTGCTGTGTTTCAAACTCGAACTGTGTTTCCTTCTTTCGCTAAAGATGTGTTATCCTATTTTAGCAAAAATTCTGTTGCTGACAAATTCAAATGCTTATGTAAAGCGGTATACATAGGACGGACAAATCTGAGATTGGAAACACGAGTAGCGCAGCACATCCCCCCCAAATTTACGTTTAGGTAGTCCTAGACGGTCTTTAAGAACAACTTAGTCTGTTCATGATCCGGCAATTGGACAACACTTACTTAATAATCAAGACTGTGCCGCTAGGTATGCGGTCTCATGGTTTTCTGTTTTGCATATCGCCCGCTCGGCCCATCATTTACGTGATTTGGAGGCTGTTTACTTGAAAATCCACCAGCCTAGTCTTTGCAAACAGAAAGAGCATTTCATTTGCTTCTTACGATTGTTGGAAAGATTGTGATTTTTTCTTTTTCCATTTTATTGCTTTTGTGGAACTGTTTGTTTACACTTCCCTTTTTAATTGTCAGTCAGTCAGTTAAGTGCCATACGTGATACACGCTTGGGCGATCATGTCTCTTTCGAGACATGACTGACTGGGCAGAAGATTATCCCGCAGTAGGTTGCCATTGCTTTCTGCGATAGACTGGTTGCCGACCAAGGCTATATAACCCAATCTGTCCTGTTATTTGATTCATGGCTAGAGAAAAAAGAGATGTATAATATTATTAAGTAGTAATTAGTGGGGGATCAGTTTATTACATCATAACAATAGAAAACCGATCCCCCACTTTATGACCAGTAGAAGCCTTAATCATTATTTCAATTATTATATTCAGTCAGTCAGTTAAGTGCCATACGTGATACACGCTTGGGCGATCATGTCTCGAAAGAGACATGACTGACTGGGCAGAAGATTATCCCGCAGTAGGTTGCCATTGCTTTCTGCGGTAGACTGGTTGCCGACCAAGGCTATAGAACCCAATCTGTCCTGTTATTTAACCCATAACTGGAAGGAATAGGCGGATTAATATCTTTCCCAAGGGTATTTGCGCGTAAGTGAATGCAATGAATTCAACTGGAATTCGAACTCGGCTCCCCGATTTCTCGTTCCGAGCCGATATCCAATGCACCACAACGCACATCATTGATTAAAATTATATTTTAAACGAGTTCCAACTTTCCGTTCTCTAAGTAATTTTCGTGTCCTGTCCATCATTAACAATACCGCCAACAAGCACCTTTGATAATGTGTTGGCTGAATGGATCCTAAGGTCTTACATTATGACCTCAACTTTATATAAGTCTATTTGTTATTTCTGTGGGTACAAGTCTCTGTTTATATATATATATATATATTTATATATATATATATTGATTGATTGATTGATTGATTGCTCACACTCTGGAAGAATGGGAATGGCAGACTTTGAAAAAATAGTAGCTACTCTAACATTTACGCATCGTTTATTCAGTAATCAATTAGAAGACTCTCAGTTACTGGCGTATGTTTACATGGTATATCACACGCTAAAAGTCGGCCTTCTTTTACCGAGCGCCCATAGCTCAGAGGTAGAATCACCTAATGAAATCACTGATGACAATTCGGTCAGGTTTCAATCTTGGCTAGAAGCAATCGGATGTCTAGCCGTACTGACGAGCAGTGTTACAGCGAAACCGGCCTGTCTGCGGATGACATACATATATATAAGTGGTTAATTGAAAGATTCTAATAAAACTTCTACAATTAAGTGAAAAATATAAACAAAAGCTATAACATGTAAATTGTTACATGGAATATGTTTCCTTTGCTTACTAGAAAAAAGCATATAATTAGGTTCCCAAATTAGGTTGATAAAACTAATTTTTTCCACCATAGAATTTCCATACTCTAAATATATATTTAAAATTATCTCAATATATGTACTATTTTCACTTATCTATAAGATTTACATCTTTTTTAATTATATACATTAAAATTTAACTTATTCAACTGGTATTTTGTCATCTTTTATTTAGTACATATGTTTCTAAAGGATGTGCGTTGTGGTGCAGTGTATATCGCCTCGGAACGAGAAATTAAGTAGCTTAGTTCGAATTCCAGTTAAATTCATTGCATTTACTTACGCGCAAGTACCCTTCCTTCCAGTTATGAGTTAAATAACAGGATTGGGTTCTATAGCCTTGGTCGGCAACCAGTCTATTGCAGAAAGCAATGGCAACCTACTGCGGGATAATCTTCTGCCCAGTCAGTCATGTCTCTTTCGAGACATGATCGCCCAAGCGTGTTTCACGTATGGTCCTTAACTAACTGATGTATCTAAATCTTCTCTTCTTTTTGTTTTTTTTATATTAACAAAACCGTTTAAGGAAAATAAAATTATATCATTACTATCCTTACGGCATATCACGTTGAATATACCGGTTCTTGTTCGATCACCGAAGTTAAGCAACGTGAGCCTGGTCAGTACCTAGATAGGTGACCGCTTAGGAATACCAGGCGCTGTAAGCGTTCAGTGACGGATGTGCGTTGTGGTGCAGTGGATGTCGGCTTGAAAAGAGAAATCGGTGAGCCGAGTTCGTATTCCAGTTGAGTACCATGCATTCACTTATGCACTGGTACCCTTGGGAAAGGTATTAATCCGTCACTTTCATAACAGGATGGGGCCTGGAGGCAACCCATCTAGTGTTGATGTCACAATAAAGACACCCTTGGTAACCCTGGCAAAGCATCAAATATTCAGCTATTTGACAAGATTATGAATTTCGCGATTATGAACTGCGCCAGGGTTCCAAATGCTCAGGGAAAACTGGAGGAGTGTAGTGAGTTCTATCTCGGCCACAGGACGACAATTAACCTTTTTGCTTTAATCTTTTTCAAATACTTAGCATTTTATATATATTTTTGGAATCATTTCACACCAAGCAAAGCAAAGCAAAGCTGTCACTGGTGCGAAGATGCGAGATGATAAAAAGGAACAAGTTACGGGGGGAGTCAGAGAATGAGTAAGAAAAAGGATGAGAATACAGGTGGGAAAAGGACTGCATGAGAGTGGAGTGTAAAGGAAGGAAAAATGATACAAGGGTTGTCAGGAAAGAAATCAAGAATAGATGGCAGTTGATCTTGCATACTCGGACCCATCCAACTATCGCCCTTCTACCGATATTCGGAAGTGTTCGAGGCCATAATCAATGCTGAAATAGTTCAACATCTTACTGCCCACAAACTCTTCTCTGACAAGAATTATGGCTTCCGCTGTGCCAGGTCCACTGCCGATATGCTAAAAACCTTTACGGAGTACATGCTCCAGACCCTCAATGAGCCAGGCGAGGCTCATGCAATTGCTCTGGACATCTCCAAGGGTCTGGCACTCTGGCCTCCTTTGCAAGCTACGGGGCTACGGCATTACCGGACGCCTACTTGACCTAATCCAGTCTTTTTTAGACAACCGCAAAATGAAGGCCGTTTTGAATGGGCATCCTACAGCACGAATGCCGGTGTCACCCAGGGCTCTATCCTGGGCCCAACGCTCTTCCTTATTTTCATCAACGACCTCCCAGATGAGATCAAGTCCCAAGTAGGCATCTACGCAGATGACACCACAATATACTCCCGCACCAGTAAGAAACCTGGCATGGCGGACAGACTTAATCTCGCTGCTGACCTTGAACGGGATCTACACTCTGTGGTGAATTGGGCAAGAAGTGGCTTGTCAACTTCAATGAGTCCAAGACCAAGCTGTTCTGTCAACCATCACAGGCAACCTCTCCTGCCTCCCATAAGCATGGACCAAGCGATTCTCTCTGAGTGCAATACACTGCGCCTCCTCGGCCTTACCCTCTTTTCTGATCTCAAATGGAACCGCTACATCGAATCCATGGCTAAATCCACTGCTAAGAAGGTTGGGTCACTGTGTCGATCAAGGATGTTCTTTCCACCTGAATCCATCCTGCATATTATACAAGTCTACCATTCGACCCTGCATGGAGTACTGCTGCCATTTATGGTCAGGCGCCCCTGCCGCTCACCTCAGTGTCCAAAGAGAGTTAGTAACATGGTAGGTGCTGACTTGGCGGCTCGACTACAGCCACTTCCCCACCGACGAAATGTGGCCTCCTTTTGCCTGTTCTATAAGTACTTTCATGGCTTCTGTTCAGACGAACTTAAGTCACTTGTGCCTCCTCAACAGGTGTTTGCTCGTGTAACCAGAATGGCAACTGGATCCCATTCACAGTTATCTTAGCCAAATGCAGACGACAATTCTACTCCTGCAGCTTCTTATCTCGCACTTCCCGCCTGTGGAACTCTCTCCAATATTCTTGCTTTCCTGACGGCTACAACCTCCAGAAATTTAAATGCAATGTCAATACTCATCTACTAACCACTCGACTCTAGCCCTTCCCCCACCCTGTATATCCTTCCCTTTCTCTCCCCACTTGCAACTGTCATCACACCTGCATTTTCATCTTTCTATTGCTTCTTTCTAATTGGTTTTTAATCCTCTTATCTCTCCTTTAATTAATTTTCTTTCAGTTATGTAGCACCCTGCACATCAGTGGCATTTACGCCTTGCCCAAGGTGAAATGATTTAAAAAAATTCTTGGAGATTGTAGTTTTCAGGGAAGCAAGTATGCGGAAAGGAATTCCACAGGTGGGAAGTGGGAGCAAAGAAGCTGGTAGAGAAATTGCGGTTACATTTGACTGGTTTCACTGTAAAAGGGTGGGACCTAGTTGCTAGTCTAATCAGCCAGTTAAGTGCCATACGTGATACACGCTTTGGGCGATCATGTCTCGAAAGAGACTTGATTGACTGGGCAGAAGATTATCCCGCAGTTGGTTGCCATTACTTTCTGCGGTAGACTGGTTGCCAGCCAAGGATATAGAATCCAATCTGTCCTATTATTAATACCTTACCCAAGGGTATTTGTGCGTAAGTGAATTCAACTAGAATTCGAACTCGGCTCCCTGATTTATCGTTCCCAGTCGGTATCTACTGTACCACAACGCACATCCTATCTAGTCTAGAAGCTCGTGTAAATTCATTCACCAGGGAGCTAAGCTCGTCTAAGTAGAAGCCGTGAAAATATTTGTAGAAGAGACAGAGGGAAGCCACATTACGTCGGTGAGAAAGTGACTGGAGTTGAGGTGCCAGGTCGGGATCAATTACATTGCAGATTCTTCATTGGATTTTGTCAGATGTGACAGCAGTATTCAATGCACGGGCGGATGGTTAATTTATATATGTGTATGATAGATTCAGCTACATTGCTACTTCCTTATTTCCGGTTTATACTTTCATATATCTTGTTTTCTACTGATAAACATAGATACATTATGTGAATGAGTTCACATATACAGTTCTTTAAAATATAATAATCTCCCACTCTACTTTATTCTTTTTAGTTAATGTCCTCCTTTATTTAATTTAATTTTTTAAATCTCCTTTTATATATATATATATATATATATATATACGTAACTGCCTCTTAGTTAAACCTTTTTGGTTAGTTTAGTATCGAGCACTTTTCTTTCTTTGTGGTTTGTTCCGTTTGAGGGTTTTTTTTCTTTGCTGTTAAGTGCTGTATGTATTGTCGGTGCTCCGCAGTTTTCTTTTTTTTCCCCTCGTTGTCCAAAGCTTTATAGCCGAGGGCGATAACGGAGTTAGATTCTGCCGGTTATTCGTGGTTCTTAAAAATTACTTGTGTAACATTTTAAGATTTGAATACGTACAGAGTCAATTTTATTATTATATATATATATATATATATATATATATATATATATATATATATATACTACCGGCCATAATTATTATGCCACCCTAGTTTTTTCAAAGAAATGATGTATTTCATACTATTTTTAGTATTTACTGCCACGTGGATAATTCTAAATGAAAATAGAATGGTTCTTTTGTTATAATAAACATTGCAAAATTTTGCAAGATGGACTCCTCCGAATCACCGTAAATTTTCTTCATTCTTTCATTGATGAAACTGCAATATAGTTAATTATTAAATACTTATAAATTCATTTGATGCACGTTATTTTGCAATATTAGTAAAAGAACTATTTTATTTTTAGTTACAATTAATCACTTGGCAATAAACACTAAAATAGTATGAAATACACCGTTTTTCTTAACATTGGGGTGGCCTAATAATTATGGCTGGTAGGATATATATATATATATATATATATATATATATATATATATATATATATATATAAACAAGTAAGTTATCAAGTTGCAGTATGCTATTATTTTAATAATAATAATAATAATAATAATAATAATAATATTTTTTCTCTTTCCTTTGGTCTTAGTTTTAGTTCAGTCGCAAGCTTTTTGCAGCATTTGAGGATGGTGGCAACGTCTCTTCATTCTGAGGATACTGGGTTGGCATTTTCCTGGTTGCTACTTCCGACTGGTAATTAGGAGCCCGAACTTTTGTGTCGCTTCTGGAGAGGCTGCTCTGATCAACAGTCGAATAATTCTTGTATTGCCATGTCGCGCATGTACCTCCGGTGAGCAATCCCGAGGCTACATTATGCTGCAGGTTGCACCAATCTCCATCCTACATATGCTGTATAGGGTGACCGGTTGAATCTACTCAAGACCTTTCTTTCTTAAATAAATTAATCACTATAGATACACGCAAACAAAATTACAAATCTAATCCAGTTTATCAGAAAACGTCTAAACCTGTCTGCGTCTCCTTCGCAAACACACGAGTTATTCGCAGTAATTTTACAACGTAGAATCATTCTTTTTAACAAACTCACCTAACATCTTAGCACTCTGTGAAAGTAACCTCGATCCTTCTATCCCCTCTTCTGAGTTTTACGTTCCTGGTTACCTTCCCCTTTTCAGGAAGGGCACCGATGTCCATAAGCATGGGCTTGCTGTTTATGTTAGTGAACACCTCCCTCTAGCTAGGGTGATCTCTCTTGAATCCCTAGATCATTCTTCCATGTGCTTTCGTCTCTCACTTCTAAGCTCGGTTAGCTATCTTTTCTTTCTCTACAGCTCCCCCTCATCTGACTGTTCAGTACTTGATAAGATCTCTACTAATATCGATAAGGACATTTCTTCTCGTCCATCTGCCCATATATATGTGTTTGGTGACTTTCACGCCCACCACGCCAAATGACTGGAAAACTCTGTCACCAATCTTACTGGTGTCCACACCATGAATTTTTCAGTCACCCAGTCTCTTACGCAAGTGGTGGATTTCCCCACGCATTTCTCCAATAATCCTAATGGAAGGGACTCACTGCTAGACGTTTGCTTCAACTTTATCCCAGAATCTTGTCAAACAGCTGTGACCCTCGGAAACTCTGACCATGCTGTAGTTTTCATTAACTTCTCCTTCCACTCCCACGCCTCCAAGAAACTCAGACCAGCAGAATATTCTACAGCTACCAAGGAGCAGACTGGGACTCGTTCCGCGATTTCCTGTGTGACATCCCGTCGAACAATGTTTTTAGTCTTCCCGTCGAAGACTTTACATCCGTGGTTTCCTCATGGGTTAAGGCTGGTATCGATACATTCATCCTAGCCAGGAAGTTTCAGCTTAAATCCCATTCGTCCTCCTGGTTCTCGCCGCAATCACTTCTTCCGGCTTTACAGAAGCCACGCGTCGAACCATAAAATGCGCCTTTTGCCCCAGCACGTTATAAATGCATAAATATACTCAATGAAGCTAAGATGCTGTTTGCTGCCAGAATGAAGCAACGCGTAGCATCCAGTAAGTTTGGTACCAAAGACTACTAAAGTGAATCCTGATCATAGTCTTGATAAAAATGTGCTCCTGGACTATCCTCTGTCCTTTTTAAGCTCTACAACTACAGCCTATATGCGTCCTGCTTTCCTCTGTAATTCTTATATTTAAGAATACTGGAGAACCATCGAACCCCGCTAATTACCGCCCTATCAGCCTCCTACCGATCATTGGCAAAGTGTTCGAAGTCATTATCAACGCCGAGGTGGTTCAGAATCTCACAGCCCTCAGACACTTCTCGGACAAACAATATGGTTTCCGCTTCACCAGGTCTACTGCTGATATGCTAACGACCATCACTGAGTATATATACCAGGCTCTTGACAAGAATGGCGAAGCTCGAACCATTACCCTGGATATTTCCAAAGCGTTTAACAGGGTCTGGCATGCTGGCCTTCTACGCAAGCTGTGGGGTTATGGTATAACTGGACAATTGTTTTACCCAATCCAGTCATTTCTCTCTAATCGCACAATGATCGTAGTATTAAACGGACATGTCTCCCAAAACTACCATACGAACTCGGGTGTCCTTCAAGACTCTATTCTGGGTCCTACGCTTTTTTCTGATCTACATTAATAATCTCCCCGATGTTATAAGATCTTAAGTAGTCATGTACCTCGACGACCCCGCCGTTTACTCTCGTCTCGATCAAAAATATGCTGAGGTTGACAAAGCGAACCTCGCTGCCGAGCTTGAGAAGGACTTTCAATCCGTGGTGGACTGGGGAAAGAAATGGCTCGTAAATTGGAATACTTTCTAAACGAAGCTGCTATCTATTAACCATCATAGACAATCGCTCCTACCTCCCATTAGCATGGAACACGCTAGCCCTCCTAAGAGTAAAACACTACGCCTATTTGGCCTCACACTCTCAGCAGACCTCAAGTGGAATGACTATATCGAATCCATTGCTAAATCCTCTGCCAAGAAGGTCGGTTCACTATGCAGGACGTTTTTCCCGTCTGAGCCCATACTGCACTTATATAAATCTACCATCCAGCCGTGTATTGAATACTGCTGCCACATCTGGTCGGGTGCCTCTGCTATTCACCTCGGGGTTCTTGACAAAATCTAACGGAGAATCTGCAATGTGATCGATAGAGACTTAGTAGTCGCTCTCTCACCGGCGTGACGTGCCTTCCCTGTGCTTCTTCCATAAATACTTTCACGGCTTCTTCTCGGATGAACTTAGATTACTGGTGCCCCCTAGGTATGAATTTACACGAGCTACTAAATTAGCAACTAGGTCCCACCATTTTACAGTGAAACTGATAAAGTGTAACCGTAATTTCCACTCTAACAGCTTCTTTTCACGCACTTCCCACCTGTAGAGTTCCCTTCCATATACTTGGTTCCCCGACATCTACAATCTCTAGGAGTTTACTTGTAAGGTCAATAGACATCTCCTATCACACTAACTTGCATCCATTCTCAAAAGCTCTTTTTCCATCTACTCCAACCACATCTTCGTTATCCATATCCGTCTGTTACCCTCCTCCTGACATTTCCTATGACTAACCCCACTTTCTCATCACTTTCCACTACGTAACCCCCTGCGCAACAGTGGCAGTAGAATCCCTTGCCTGTGGTGAGATGATTAAAAAAAATAATTATTATATAAATATATGTCCAAACTTATGGATATCTGTAAAACGCAACCTACTGTACTTTTTTTTCCTGAAATTCGACTATTCTTCCAATTGTATAGAAGGCATTCTTTTATTGATGTCTTTATAGAAATATCCACTGCAAGAATCGATTTCGGATCGGCAGACATTTGTTTTTAAGTATCCGTCTTTAAGAACATGCGTGTTGTTTGCTTCAAGAGGAAGCACGCAGCTCCTATTCAATCTTTCATTTATTTTTTCATTATATTCCACCTTGACTGATTTCGCTTGATCTCCCATGTTTTCTACCTTCTCCTGTATTGTGTGCGCGAATTTGTTATTTCATTCTCTCCTCTCGACGTTCCTATTCGTGTGCACTCAGCTATTTACGCCCTGAACCATATCTGTCACCATCTTCTTTTCTTGTATATTTTATAACTACGGCCGGAGCCGAAGAAGTGAAAATAATGTCGTTTTCCAAATGACTTGATCTATCCAATGGGGGACCAGCTGCTGATAGCCGGAGTTACGAAAGAGAAAGTATTTATTTTGAGACAGAAATAATTACAAAAAAAAAAGGCAAAATTAATATATTTCTTACAGTATTTACATTATTCGAACTATTGTTCTCATCTTTGTTGCCATTTGTACGATGTTTCGGCAGTTGGAATTTCAAACCAACGTCTTTATTACATCACTGGGATATATGAACGCCATTTCTGGCCGAAAGTCACGATTGGAAGTCATTAGTTATCTCCCACTAACCCTCAAGTTACTTGTTCACCACGGCAGTAGCCTGGTATCGAACTCACAACTCTAACAAGAGTTGGTGAACAAGCAGCTTGCAGGGATAGAGGGAGATAACTCATGATTTCTGATTGAGGCTTCCCCCAAAGAATGGAGTTCATATACCCCATTGATTGTAATAAAGGGTTTAGTTCAAACTTTCTAGCAACTGAAGAAGGCCGGGGCGTACAACAGCCAAAACGTTGTACATATGGCAACAAAGATGAGGACAATAATCCGAATGTTGTAAATACATAAAATACTACATCATCTTAGAAATATAGACAAATGCTAATATATTTCTTATTCGTTTTGATTTCCTACAACGTTTAAGATAATGTCATATTTTTTGTGTATAAACAATTTCTCTTTTTTTTTTAATCATATCACCCCAAGCAAAGCGGTAACGCCACTGATGTGCAGGGGGGCTACATAAGAGTGAGAAGATTAGAAAAGAGAAAACCAGAAACCACATCCTAAACAGGAAACAAGGGATGAGCCTCTTCACCTGTTCAATAGATGTGGGTGGAACTATCTACTCCAATTGAAGAAAACTTGAGTGTCTTCCTCTAGGGCAGTATTAAAACAGTTTCTACACGTTTTTTTATCGAAACAAAAAAAAAATCCCTATCCATTCAAAAACCAATGTATTTTTTCTAACGTCTTTACATTCGGACTGTTGACCGTAAACTTGTTGCTGTCTTGTCAATTCAGATAGCACTGCAACTGAACCCTTTATAGAGTCGACCGACTAGATTGTTAGGTTGTTCAAGTCTAGGACTATCCCGTGGTGCTTTTTTATTGTTTCTGCCAAGTCGTAAATCTGCACTCCCCGGCTATTTGGTTACACTTAGATTTACTATGTCATCAAATCACGCACTAACTTTTTAATCATTTAAACTATTTGCCGTGGACCAACCCTTAATCTGTGAATAACCAACGGAGACTCTATCCTACTTTTTGACACACCGGATACATTCACAACGGATAAGATGAAATCAACGCTATAGAAAGGAATGAAAATCACGATTCCATTAACATTATTTACATTGTTTGGACTGTTGTCCTCATCTTTATTGCCAACAACTAAATAAGGCCTATATCTACTGGGCTATGTGTCCTTCAAACACGTGACCCACAGGTTATTTCCAGGGACTCAACTTAAACATTTGGGAGTTCAATACGAGGCTACAACATTGGTGAAGAAATAACTTCAACAGTTAAGTTGAAGGGAGATAACTACATGGTTATTGGAAGTGGAATCGCACATGGAATGAGAATGATATACCCCGGTGATCTAAATTAAAATTTCGGTTCGAAATATCTAGCATCAGCAGAAAGAACGGCCGAAACGTCGTAAACATGGTAATAAAGATGAAGACAACGGTCCGAACAATGTAAATAATGTAAATATTATCTCATCTCTGAAGTATAGAAAAATACGTTTCCGTTTCTCAATAATTTGCTGTTAATTTAACTAGGGTACCAAGTCGGTCCTAGGATTCCCTTTATTCAAGTAAGTGGGTAGCACATGGGTGGCCACATAGGTCGCTTCTCGTCTTCTTACATCTACTGAATGACTGCTACTAACGAGACTGATTTGATGAATGGCCTTGACTTTACTTATATACGGCTTTAAACAGAAACCTCTTACTTCCGACCATGCGTCACTTAACCTCATAAGTTTTCAGTTATTTATAATCTTCTTCCCTTTCAACAGAATGGATGCTCATTTGAACGCCAAACTTCAATGTCTTTATCTTGCTGACATTAAAATAATGCTAGCCACTTCCAACTCCGATATTATCATTTTGAGACCAGTTGAAACTTTGGACTGTGAACCGTAAACCTGTAGAGGTAGATTTCTAGCGTAAACCTGTAGACCTATGGACGTCATCGGCTCAGTCTGTATTTATGGATGACACCAACCAATGACATTATTGTGAGGGGGAAACAAGGTGTATGCATATCCATTACATATTCATTATATAAGGATCCAATGCTAAATATACTGGAAAAATTGCACCTTCATTGTATCGTTACTGCTGCCACATCTGGTCGGTTGCCCTTGCTATTCACTTCAACGTTCTTCAAAAGAACCCAACAGAGAATCTGTAATGTGATTGATTCCGACTTGGCGGCTCAGATGCAGTAATTTTCTCACCTGCGTAATGCGGCTTCCCTGTGTGTCCTCTACAAATACTTTTACGGCCTCTACTCCGATAAACTTAGCTCAGTGATGTCCCAATGTATAAATTTACTCGAGCTACTAAATTAGCTACTAAGTCCCAGCCTTTTATAGTGAAACCAATAAAATGCAACCGCAACTTCTACTCTACAGTTTCTTTTCTCGCACTTTCCGCCTGTGGAATTCCTTTACTTGCTTCCTCGACAGCTACAATCTCTAAGAATTTAAATGTAATGTCAATAGTCATCTCTTATATCAGTGATTCGCATCCTCGCTCTCGTGCTATTTTCCCGTCCACTCCACTCTCATCACATCTGTATTCTCATCCTTCTCTTACCCACTTCCTGACACCCACTAATGCCCTGACGAGATACATTCCTTAGTTCTACAAGCGCTGACCTTCGCAGATATGAATTTATACTACGTTGACAAGGTTAACTCCTCTTTATTCTTTTCGCATTCTATTTGTAAGGAATAAGTTCAACGAGGACAGCTTTTTCGCATGAACGCCTGCGTTAAGGATAAGTCTCTTGACAAGATATTTTTCCCGATAACTACATTCTTGAACTCTTCAAGTTTTTCCTATCTTTCCTTACTCTCATAAAATATTAAACAGTAACTATTTACCTTGAGCGGTTCTTGAGTGTTTTATTCATTTTAAGATTATATACAGTTATACATTTACTAATAAAATTATTACATTGACAATTAAATATAATTGTGTACAATCATACAAAAGCACTTAAATTTTATCAAAGCAGGTACTCAAACTGTTGTGCATCAGAATTTACACAATGTCTACCCCTCATGCTTCGACAAACATTTTTACACAAGTTCCTTTGGGTGTTAATTTCGTAACATGCATGTCTTATGTAATTTATAAATCAATAATAGTTCTTGGTTTATAAACTCTGTCTTTGATTACTGCCTAAATTAAGAAATCCATTGGGGTCAAGTCAGGTGAATGTGCTGGCCAATGGAATTTGACCTTTTTGGCCTATCAATATCCCAGAAAATATTTAATCACGATACCTACGGTCTGCTATTAAATAATGTGAAGAGGCCACATTTGTTGAAAACAATGAACACTATTGTAAGAATATAACTGCTACACAAGTCAACTACTGTCCACCCACTTATGAACTACCATGTATATGTATGTGTGTGTGTGTGTGCATGTATCTACATATCTATCTAACTATATATATATATATATATATATATATATATATTTCCCCAGATAAGGTGATTCAAAATTTATTGTTTGATATATATATATATATATATATATCAAAAAATAAATTTTGAATCACCTTATCTGGGGAAATAGTCTATTTCGGCCGTCCTACAAAATCTCGATCAGACGAAAGGCACGAGACAAGGGTCAGTGGAGGATAGCGGATTCTTGTTTAAAAAAGAAGAGGCTATATAAAAATAAAACCCCGAACACATGACATTAACTGTTGGTTATCTAAAGTTATAAATTAAAAAGAGAAATCAAAAAGAAGGTGCTTACGAATCACTTTAAAACTTAGATAAAAAGAAGTAATTGTTAAATGGAAAGTGAGTAAAGGAGATCATAGTGGGGAAGAGTTTATAAATTGTAAACTGTAAATGTATAGAAGTCACAGAGGGAAAAGAATCAAAATTAGTTATACTCCCGTCATTAGAAGAATAGGATTAAAAATATGGAAATGTCGTAGCTAACTAAGTTATGCCTACACTATAGAAACTGGAATCTTCCTCTATGTCGACATGTATACATAAATTCCCCCCGCTGATTTAATAGTTGGATTTTATTATTATATCTTATTATTGTATTTTTTCTTCTAAACATAAGGTACATATGTCTCTAAGACTACTTTGAGTACGTGCGGATATATATCTATTATATATATATATATATTCTACGGGTAGAATTAAGATGTTCCCCGGTAGCAGGAATTTTAATAACCTGTCGATAGGTCAGTCGTTGGTTGTTCTTCCCTCTATTACTTGGCAATTCACACGAGCAAAAAACAAAAACAAAAAAAAAAAAAAAAGAAAGAATCAAGGAAGAAATCAAATGACGTTGTTAAGAAATTTGTGCCCATGTGATTTTCTTTTTATAAGATGCAGGAACGGAATGTAGCGCTTTCACGAGTTGCACCACAAATCTAGTTTTAGAGCAATGAATTACACTTTTTTTCACGTTACCACCAATCAAAGAAGAGATCTGAGGCAGCAAGTTATCTGATAAGAATAATAATTCAGGGCGAATTTTTAATCAAAATTTGACGTTGGGAAACGTGGTTCTCTTTAACATGTGATTTAAATTCATGAAATACCGGGTGCGTTGGGTGAATCATTAGCTAAATGACGCAAAAGTCAAAATAATACTAACATCTCATTTAAATAGATGTATTTAACAAATTTTTCAAAAGTACTAAAGAGTAAATTTATCAATAAAATCACTACTGGCTGAAACCACGGCCTCCATACAGCTGCAGAATCTCGTGCATCTCTTATGGACTGTCTCATTGTTTAAGTTGGTGAATGCTGCCATAATCCTTGTCTTCATTTGATCATTGGTATGACAAGGAGTTTCAATGGCCCCTCGCTCACTTTCGCTCTACACATCAATGGGATTACAATCTGGGGATGTACATGACCACATGTAAAAATCCATTGCTAGGTCCGCTGCTATGAAAGTCGGCTCTCTGTGCAGGGCCCGGAAATTCTTTCCCTCTGAATCTATCCTGCACTTATATAAATCTACCATCCGCCCGTGTATTGAGTACTTCTGCCACATCTAATCGGGTGCCCCTTCTATTCTCCTCGGGGTTCTTGACAAAATACAGCGAAGAATCTGTAATGTGATTGATACCGACTTGGCTTACCGCCTACAGTCTCTCTCTCACCGGCGTGACGTGGCTTCTCTGTGCCTCTTCTATAAATACTTTCATGGCTTCTGCGCTGACGAACTTAAATCACTGGTGCCCCCTAAATGTGAATTTGCACGAGATACTAGATTGGGAACTAGGTCCCAACATTTTACAGTGAAACCGATGAAATGTAACCGCAATTTCTACTCCAACAGCTTCTTTCCTCGCACTTCCCGCCTGTGGAATTCCCTACAGCATGCTTGCTTCTCCGACGGGTACAACCTCCAGGAGTTTAAATGTAGGGTCAATAGACACCTCCTAACACACTAACTCACACGCACTCTCTCCAACTCTCTCCCTATGCACATCCAAAGTCGTCTATCACCCTCCTTCTGACATTTCCTATACCCAATCGCTCTATGTAACCCCCTGCGCTATAGTGGCAGTGGAATGCCTTGCTTGGGGTGACACGATTTAAAAAAAAAAAAAAGAGGTGATGCAGTCGCGGAAAATTTCTGAAAATCATGACTGGATTTTCCTGCTTGTGCTGCCTGGTGTAGAGTCCTGTTGAAAAACACAGGGTCTTCCAGCAGCCACCCTCTTGACCCAGAAATCACTACCTCCTCAAAGCATGTGATGTCGCTCTCCGGGTTGAGTCTGAGACTCTCGCCAATAAATTTCAAGGGTTCTTTTTTTATCAGAACGATCAAAATAATTTTTTCAAGCGGCAGTAATTTTGTAATAACCATTATACTCGTTCAACTCTTTTCGAGTCCTTTGCACTATCCTCAGGTTGACAGTCAAGCACTCTGAAATGTTCGTTTTAAAGCTTCGGGAGCGAATGCAAAGCAGTACAACCTGCTGTTTTAAAAGTTCTGGTGGAATAAATTGCGTCATTGGGCACTTTTTCTCACAGATGGTGTCCAACTGACACTCTTACATAATGCAGTCCGCAAAATAAAAGACAACGTGCATGCTCGAAATTAATATGATATATTAGTGACAATTCAGTAATAACACCCTACACGCACATGCAAACATGTTTGTCTGTATATATTTTGATATACCGACTGTTGTTCCAACTAGCACCTATTTTACTGGTATATATATATATATATATATATATATATAGGAAGAAGGATAATTGTTAGCCTTTTTTTAACGTTGTTGTTGAGCGTAGTAGACGGGGTTTCTTCAAGTGTATTTATCTTAAATCTACCTTTACTGGCCTGTGTATTAATTGGTGTGCGTTTGCACCTAAACAAAGAAAAATAAGTCTTAAAAAACCTTAGTGAACAGGGCGCTCAAAATTTGTTCTTCTACTGGACTGGACTCTGAATTGGAGAACATCAAGGGGATTTTCCTGGGTAATGGCTACCCGGAAGCCCTTATTAATTATATTATTAATAAGAAGACTAGGGAATTTCATCCTTCTAAAGTCCTGGGGCCTTCTAAGTGTCCGGTTTATTTGAAGTTCCTTTGGATTGGGGATAAGGACCAAAGTTTGGTTACACAGATCAACAAATCGGTTTCTGGTTACTTTCCGTCTGTTTCTCTGCGTTGTATTTTTCGAACTAGGTCTGCATTTCCGTCGTTTCGTAAGGATGGTTTACGCTATATCAAATTGAGTAATTTGGTATATGAATTTAATTGGCAGTGTGCTGCTGATTATGTAAGGCCTACAACCTTACATTTGGAAACAAGAATTAATCAGCATGTGACTTCTAAAATACGACTTGGCAATATAAGTAACATGTTTTGTCTTTCCCTCTACAAATATGGAATCGGCTATTGCTCAGCGTCTTGTGGGGAATAAAGCCTGTGCCAAGACGTATAAGAAAGAGTGATTTAAACTTATACACAGGGCCGATTCCATTAATCATTTAAAATTTTAGAATCAGTCTTAATATCATTACGGAAACCTACTCTGCAGGAAGAAGAATTTTGTAAAGTCTCTGAATTAGTTACACGTGAATTCCCCTTCCCTCGTTATGAATATATATATTTATAGGTATATATATTTTATTGTGTTTCCCACTTTTTTGCTCTTCATTTTCGTCGTCACTGTTCATTTCGTTTAATCTAATTTTCCAAGGAATTTTTTCTTCGGATGAGATGTTGGACGAAAGGGCCTTAGAAACTGTCAATAAATTCCTGGTTTTCAAAATAGAATACACATTTTGTACCTCTAAACACACACACACACACACACACACACACACACACACACACACACACATATATATATATATATATATATATATATATGTAAATATATATATTTATATATATATATAACAGAACACTCTTTTCTTTGTTGTTTTTGGGATTTTGGAGAGCTTTTAATAGTATTTCTTCTGCCAGTTAAAAATTTTTGGTTATTTGTGGAGCGGGGTATCTTTTTATTTGTAGTGTTTTTCGTAGTTCCTCGAGGCGTATATTACGAAAGGTTTCGTCAGCTACTACTTTGAATATTCGGCCTGTTAGTGAGTAGGGCATGGATTTTAATACGACGATTTTACACAATAGTACCTGATCTGACCCTTCGTAAAATACCCCTAGAGGCACAACGAAAAACAGGAAAAAGAAGAAACATTCCCGCGTACGTTTCCACACGCAACGAAAAAAAGCCAGAATTATTTACAAAGACAAAGCAACACATAGAATTAATAAAAAAAAATGATAAAATTAAAACAAAATCTTAAAGAAAACTAAAATAATTAAAAGCAAACACCCACCAAAAAATTAAAAAACATACTGACCCCATCAAAATTCGAGAAACTAAAATACGTTGGATGCGCAACACATATACGTATTGGCGACACAAAGCCTAAATAAAAAGTAGCTCTGCACAGAAGTAATATTAAACTATTAAACTACAGGCAATCGTACATTTCCTAACACTCATTTCCGCCTGCAGTCTCTCTCCCACCGGCCCGACGTGGCTTCCCAGTGTCTCTTCTATAAATACTTTCACGGCTTCTGCTCCAATGAACTTAGATCAATGGTGCCCCCTAAATACGAATTTGCACGAGATACTAGATTAGCAACTAGATCCCACCCTTTTACAGTGAAACCGATAAAATGCAACCGCAACTTCTACTCCAACAGTTTCTTTCCTCGCACTTCCCGACTGTAGAATTCTCTTCCACACGATTGCTTCCCGGACGGATACAATCACCAGGAGTTTAAATGTAAGGTCAATAGACACCTCCTAACACACTAACCTGCTCCCATTCTATCAAACACTCTTCCCATCTGCCCAACCCTCATCCTCGGTATCCTTACTCATCTGTCACCTTCCTCCTGACATTCCCTATGTCTAACCACTCCTTCTCTTTACCTTCCCCATGCGCAATAGTGGCAGTGGAATGCCTTGCTTGGGGTGAGATGATTAAAAAAAAAAAACTCTCACCAATGAGTTAAATTCAGAGAAATGCCTATCTACCAAAATGCATACTTTAACACGCTCATAATGCAGGAAGAATTATTTATAAAAAAAATACAAGCCTGACTTCAACAAAACAACATGAAAAAACTAAGACACACACACAAACACACTAAATTTGAAAGCCCTCTAAAAAAATAAAAGAATTCGAAAGTCAGTGAGAAAAATAGTAATTCTGGATCCCCAAAACAACAAACAGTACATTGATGACCCGTAGAACTGAAACAAAATCGCTGAAAATACTAAATCAAATTTTACAAGTCAGTGTAAAAATAAATTCTGGACAATAAAAGATGAATGATTCCCAAAATGGAAAATATTTAAGGAGACAGTTTGGAAAAAATAAAAAATAAAAACAACAAAAAACAAACAGGCACGCATATGAACGTTCTGATCTGCTCGTAGACCACGTGGCTATATGCACACAGTATTTTCCGCCGTCAGAAAGACAAACTGATCTCGATATGTAAAGTCACACATTTATTCGCCTGAAGAGAGTCAACTTTGAACTCGAAACAGGTGTTGCAATACAAATACCATTATAGACACTTCATGTATTATACAAAAAGCAAGTAATATTAATAATAATAAAAGTAAATCTATACGGCTTCTAGCCATTTTTTCATATATATATATATATATATATATATATATATATATATATATATATATATATTACGGAAATTAACGAATTTTAATGAAACTTGGCTATAAACAACCGACAATTTGAAATGAATTGTTTGAACATTATTTTTTATCGATACTCGTATTTAAGTAGATATTCTGTTTTTTAATTAAACAGTATCATATATTTATATCTACCGGACTGATTATTTACGATAAATTTTTATTACGAAAACGTGTGCCATTCGGCAGGATTTGAACCTGCGACCCTTATTTACATAGGGGGAATTGAACCTGGGACCCCTATTTACAGAGGGGCTCGCAGGTTCAAATCCTGCCGAATGGCACACATTTTCGTAATAACAATTTATGGTAAATAATCAGTCCGGTAGATATAAATATATAATACTGTTTAATTAAAAAACAGAATGTCTACTTAAATACGAGTATCGATAAAAAATAATGTTCAAACAATTCATTTCTTATATATATATATATATATATATATATATATATATATATAACGGATTTTATTGTAATTGAAAGTATATTTATATATTGTATATATAGCTCAGAGGTAGAATCGCCGACTGACGCCAATTTCGGTCGGGTTTCAATCCTGGATAAAAAGCAATCGGAGTCTAACCGTACTGATTAGCTGTGATGCAGTGAAACAGATCTGTCTGCAAATTACTATACTGATGAGCTGTGATACGGCGAAACAGATCTGTCTGCGGATGACAATATATATATGTATGACGGATATAAATATATATATATATATATATATATATATATACACGTCATCCAGCCTGTTTCGCTGTAGCACAGCTCACCATTGTGGCTAGACATCCACATCTAAAAACAACATTCAAATAATCTTTAATTATTAGAAACAAATTGTTTTACTGACCCTTTCCGCGAGCCGACGCGAAGTTTGTTTGCCGTCCAATGGAAAAGCCAGAATCGCATCCGGGAGTCAATTCCCAAATGACCTTTTCGAGCCCCAAAAACAAAATAAAAGACGGAGCAAATTCGACTATCGACGAGCGTAATTAACACGTACCCTCGATAAACGTCAAGCAATCGCTATTATTACTTCTCTCTTTTTCTCTCACTTGTTTTCTCTTTATTCTCACGTTCACCCGTTTCTCTTTTTTATACTTGATAACTCCACGGAACCCTTTAAAACTGAGCAAATACTTCAAAGAGACATCTACTCAACTATAACGCTTCATGTTATTATTTTCTATTAATAAATAGCTGTCTATATTTATGAGATGAGATAGTATTTACAGTATTTACATTATTCGGATTACTGTCCTTATATGTGTTGTAATTTGTAGGACGTCTATATCGACTGGGCCATGTGCCCTTAAGGGTATAGACATTAGTTAGCTCCTGTGACTTGACCCCAAGTGTTGTGAGTTCAATACCAGGCTACAGCAGTGTTGAACAAGTGACTTACAGAGTTAGAGGGAGATAAATCATGAATTCTAAAAGACGCACTACTACGCAAAAAATGGAGTTCATATACCCAAGATATGGGAATAAATGGTTCTGTTCGAAATTCCTAGCACCTGAAGTAGGCCCGAGCGTACAACGGCCGGAGACTACAACGGTCGAAACGTCGTATAAATGGCAACAAAGATGAGGACAATAGTCCGAATAATGTAAATACTATAATAGATTTATTTTTCAACATACAAAAGAAACCCTTTTATACTTAAAAAAAAATCATCTTTTGATAACCTTCTGATGATTCTGATAAAACCTGTTGTAGAAAGATTGGTTATTTTTGACACAAGGTCAGTTTAATAAACATTAACCATCTCTTTACTTCTACTGACCAAGTGAATTCATTCGCTTGAAGCTATTTTTAATCATTGACCTGCGCAAGTGTTTGTATACAGCTGACAGTTTATATATTTTTTCAAACGAATTGGACGCTGTATATGGCATCCGTATGAACGGCTCAATCTGATGAGTCTTTTAAATATCAAATCTGTGATTATATAGAATCGTACTCACGAGCACCTAGTATGCAAACCTCATCAATGGAGAAAACTCCAGGAAGAATATCAGCTTTAACTTCTTCTCTTCACTCTGCTATTTTGACATTTATTTGTTCCCATGCTTCACTTTTTATCTCACCAGAGTCACCTGAAAAATGGCATGGAAGACTCGAGGCAGAAATTAAAAATCGTCAAAATCTAAAATTGTTCTTGGAGTTTTATTCATTGGTGAGATTCACTTGTTGGGTGTTCGAGACAGTGATGCTATAGAACCACAGATTAGATTTTTTCATGTGTCCCCAAGGTGAGCTTCAATGATAAGAATTCGTGTACACAGTATACATAAAATTAGGTACCTCTACTAAAAGGCCCCAAACTTAATAAAAACGAACTTTTTTCATCAAAATGTTAATATAATAATTCAAAGGAAGGATCAAAGTAATTTTTAATTATTTCTTTAAAATTTTTAATCCCTTCTAACATTTTCGAAATTTTGGCAGAAAATATTGTTTTGATTTAAGTTACCTGGTAATCGAAATGTTAGAACGGTTTACAATGGAAAACGTAATGATGACATCACCCACATTTATTTCCGGTGACAAACACATTAATCTGGAAATTCTCGCAAAAATCAAATAATTGTCGGATTTTAATGAAACAAATGAATGAAATTATTTTTGAAATTATTATCTTGTAAAAATCTTAGTAATTGTTTTTTACCTTTGTTACCCCACTCAACATAAATGCATGAAATTTTAATAAATTTTTATTAGTAGCAATCTATAATTTTATTAGTTAAAGGCAGGACTCATTGGAGAATATATATCATTTATATTTTTAAACTTTTGCTTCTTTATTAAAAATCTGCTCGGAAGAGAAAAAATGCAATAAAACTTTGGTATTATTTAATTTCAGTATTTAAATAAATAATAAAACTTAAGGACATTATAGTCTGAAGACAAAAAAATCGATTACTGATAAAATTTTAAAAGAATTGCTTTCTTTTTTATTATAATAATTTATAAAGTTTCTAAAATATTTTTAAAATACTTCAAAAACTTGTTGTGGTTTTATTTTTAAATTAATAATTGAAGATTATATTGCTTATTGAAAATTGAAAAGTTTAATATGAATAGTTTGGTTAGTATATTTTTAAAATAATTTAAATTTTTGTGTATTTGAATTTAATTTTTGTATGGTAATTTCTATGTGCAAATTAAAAGTTCAAATTTTTCTTCATTACTCAAAAAAAAATTGTACAATTCTGTCACTTATGAACACTATACATTTTTATCGTATCTCTAATTACGAACCTGCCAACACGTTTGATTGACAGGTCAAAAAGTTCAAATCTGTGATTAGGAAATAGTTTTATTTCAAATTTCATGCTCTAAATAAGTAATACTTATGTCAATAAGATTAATTTAACATAGAATTTGCAATCCTTTTAAAAATAATGTGTTACTAATTTATATTTAATTTTTGTAAGATTTTTAAAACCGAGAAATAAATTTTGTCTACAAATGTGTCGATTGCCCCAAAATAGCGGTAAAATTCAAAAACTGAAAAAAAAATCAAACTGTTATATTCCAATCAATATAATTTTTGTTTGAAATAAATCATAAATCATTTAGCTTTCAATTAATCCTAAAATAGAGGTTTCAAAAATATTTTTTAAAATTCAGTTTAAAAGTAACTATTCAGTTTTTTCGTGATTTAGTGAAGGTGCCAAAATGAAATGTATATGTCGAGTGATACATACATATATATATATATATACATACATATATATATATATATATATATATGTGTGTGTGTGTGTGTGTGTGTGTGTGTGTGTGTGTGGGTAGCTAATATCAAAAGGGACAGGAAAATGATGCAAAAACTTAATTAAAATAGGTTAGAATAGACAGCTCTAACCGTTCTTACATATTGCTTCACATCCACATATTTCCTTCCAGTGATCAGGTATGAATAATAAATAAATACTCTCTCGATCGAATGTACGCGTCAATAATGGCTGCCGTGCGAAAACATCTTAACGCTTGCCACGTGATTTATCAAGTCACTAATATCAGAACGAGGCTAAAGAAATAATCATTCTTTTCTCTACGTTTGTTCGTGTTCAAATACATTCCGTCGGTAAAGTTTATAGTTGTATGCTGAAAACATTATTTCATTCTAGATTTCTATGCAGATAACTTTTTTCTTAGTTCTTGTTTTTCTTTTTCAGTTTTTTAATCTTATTTGTAACTTTTAATAGATTTTTTGTACAGCCGGTCGGAAATCAGAGTACCGAGTTCGAATCCCAGATTTTACATTCGCTTATGTGTAAACACCTTTCGAAAAGATATGAATGCATCCCCTCCCAGTCTTTTTAGGTTAAATAGTAATCCGAAGGCGAATTTGCATGGCAAAGGACGCGTTCCAGAAGATGTGCCAAATACTAACACACAGGAAAATCTCAATAGAAACGAAGAAAAGAGTGCTAGACTGCTACGTGATGACAGTTCGTCAATACGGCTGTGAATGCTGGACAATATCATCGAAAATGAGGACAAAACTGGAAGCGGCCGAAATGTGGTTCTACAGACGGATGCGACGGATATCGTGGACTGAGCATACAAGCAACGACGAGGTGTTAGAAAGAATGGCAACAAAAAGGAAATTGATGCTGAGCATCAGGAAGAGACAACTGAAGTTCCTGGGACATGCAATGAGGAAGGAGAGCCTGGAGAACCTGATACTGACTGGACAGATAGAAGGAAGGAGAGACAGAGGAAGGCAGCGGATAACATATTTGCAGGGTCTGATCAGGTGGATGACGGAACGGGGTTTGCCAGGAGCAACAGGAGCAAACATACTAAGAGCCACAAGGGATAGGGAGACGTGGAGATCCATGATCGCCTACGTCCTGAAGTGACAGGCACATAGAAGAAGAAGAAGAAGAAGTAATGCTTGTATCAGTAAAAATCACTAACGTTAAAATTTGTTTATTTAATATTCACTAGCATAGTTTTTTTAATCATTTCACCTCAAGCAACGTGTGCAGAGAGTTACATAGAAGGAAAGGGATAAGAAAGAGGAAAAATCGTAGGGTGTGTCATAGAATTGGTAAGGGAAGATTGAGAATACTGGCATGATGAGAGCAGAATGAATGAAGAAGAGAACATGAGGATGCGAGTCAAAAAGATAGGCGATGACAATTCACCTTACATTTAAATTCTTGCAGATTGTAGCAGTCAAGGAAGCAAGTATACGGAAAAGAATTCCATAAACTTGAAGTGCGATAAAAGAAGCTACTAGAGTAGAAGGTATGGTTACATTCTATTAGTTTCATTGTAAAAGGATGGGACATATTTCTAGTCTAGTAGTTCGAGTAAATTAATGCAGATGGGGGAACCAGTGACCTAAGATCGGCGGAGCAGAAGTCGTGAAAATATTTGTAGAAGAGACATATGAAAACCACATCATGCCGGTGAGAAACAGACAGTAGCTGAGCTACCAAGTCAGAATCGATCACATTCTCCTTTGAATTTTGTCAAAAACACCTAGGTGAATGACAGGGGCACCCGACCAGATGTGGCAGCAGTATTCAATACACGGGCTGAGAGTAGATATGTGCAGGATGAATTCAGACGCAAAAAACTTCCTGGCCCTTCATAGTGAACCAACCTTCCTAGTAGTAGATTTAACTAGAAAGTCTGCTGGGAGAGTTAAGCTGAGGAGGAAAGAAGACATTCTTATAATCCAGGGTTTCACGACCATATCACTTGGAAATACCAATTCATGTAATATCATCGTGGTTAATTAACGTTGAATCTGATCAGTAGTTAGATAGTTGACCGCTTGGGAATACTAAGTGCAGTCAGATTAGATTTAAGGTTGCTATAGTGGATAAAGAATCGGGATTATTATTCAAAGAGTCAAGTTCCAATCCCATATCGGTTCGTTATATGCACATAATCGCAAATACTTCTGAAAAAATGTATTAACAAATTCTTCTTCTCGAGGTATTAGTTAATTAGTAAGATTGTATCACTAAACCATTATCATCTATTTTAAAAATGAAATCTAAATATATTTTCTGCTTTTGAATAACTTGCAAAGAATTGACAAGTCGTATAAAATTAATTAATTTATCATTCAGTCAGTCAGTTGGGTGCTATACGTGATACACACTTTGGGCTATCGTGTCTCTTTCGAGACACGACTGAGTGGGCAGAAGATTATCCCGCAGTATGTTGCTATTGCTTTCTGCGGGAAACTGGTTGCCAGCCAAGGTTATTGAGCACAATCTGTCCTCTTATTTAACTCATAACTGGAGGGAAAAAACGGATAAATACCTTTCCCAAAGGTATTTGTGCAAGGATATTTGTATAAGTGAATGCAAGGAATTCAACTGGAATTCGAATTTGGCTCCTCGATTTGTCGTTCCGAGTCGATATCCACGACACCACAACACAATCCAAAATATGCTTTGTCGTGATATAATCTTATAGAGTTGATAAACCGTAAAAAACAAATCAATCAATACTTCACATAAATATTCTTTGTTTTGTATGGTTCTCAGCAAAAAGAACATGAAATTAAAAATTGGAAACAGTAAAATTAAGTAAGTGGAAAAAATACATGGGAAGTGTTTTAACAGGGGATAGAAAGTGTAAAAGTGGTATAGCGAAAGATGCTTATCAAAAACTAAGGAAACTATTAAGAAAAATGAACATTTTATCCGTTATGCATTATTGTCCTCTTATATGAATGTGAATTCTGGACGATCTTCTAATAGTTCAAGAAAAGACATCAAACAACAGAAAGGTAGTTCTACTGAAAGAGTCAGAGAATATCATAGATTATACATGTGACTAACGAGGAAGATGGAAGGACCCTATATGTTATGCCAGGATTTGTCATGGGAGGCCACAATTTGAATAACATAAGATACGCAGATGATAGCGTGCTGATAGCAGACACGGAAAGTAAACTACAAGACATCCTACAGAAGGGAGTTGAAGAGAGTGAGAAGAAAGGACTACAAATAAATTGCAAGAAAACCGAATGCATGGTCATCAGCAAAAGGAGCAAACCAAAATGCCAAATACAGGTGGTGGGTACTAAAATCAAGAAGGTTCAAATATTTAAATACCTGGGAAGTGTTCTAACAGAAGACGGAAAGTGTAACACAGAGATCCGAAGGCGAATTGGCATTGCGAAGGACGCGTTTCAGAAAATGAGTAAAGTATTAAGAAAACTTTCACCAGAAACAAAGAAGAGAAGACTAGATTGCTATGTGTTGTCAGTTCTTTAATATGGCAGTGAATGCTGGATAATATCATCAAAGACGAAGGAAAAACTTGAAGCAACTGAAATGTGGTTCTACAGAAGGATGCTGCGGATATGATGGACTGAGATGGTGAGCAATGATGAGGTTTTGGAAAAGGTGGAAACGAAAAGGAGATTAATATTGAGCATCACGAGGAGACAACTAAAGTTCCTGGGACATGCAATGAGGAAGGAAGGTTTGGAGAACCTGATATTAACTAGCCAGATAGAGGGGAAAAGTGATAGAGGAAAGCAACGATAACATGTTTGAAGAGCCTGATCAGGTGGATGACAGAGCGGGGTTTGCGAGATGTTACAGGAAAATGTGTGCTCAGAGCGAATAGGGATAAAGAGACGTTGAAGTCCATGATCGCCTACGTCCTGAAAGAACAAGAGACATAGAAGAAGAAGAAGAAGAAGAAGAAGAAGAAGAAGAAGAAGAAGAAGAAGAAGAAGAAGAAGTGACTTAAATTTCTGTGGCATCATGAAAAAATAGATCGTATCACTCAAATGAGATACTAAAGAAAAGAGGTTAAGATAAAACAGTGTATACTATTTTGAGAGCTCCAGAAGTCCTGCTAAGATTCATTGGCAGCTACAATCTGAACAGTTTAAGATACGCAGATGATAAGGTGCTGATAACAGATACAGAAAAGAAACGAGAATACATTCAACAGGAAGTAATTAAAGAAAGCGGAAAGAAAGGACCACAAACGAACTACAAGAAAACTGAATGCGTTCTAACCAGTAAAAAGTGCAAAGCTTTAAATACCTAGTAAGTGTTCTAATAGAGGATGAAAAGTGCAATACGAAGATCTGAAGGCATGGCCAAGGATGCATTCCAGAACATGAGTAGAGGATTAAGAGAGCGGAAAAGTTCGCTAGAAACAAGGAAAAGAGTACTGGATTGTCATGCGCTGTCTGTCCTTAAATATAGCAGAACAATCCCGTCAAAGATGAAGGGATGACGTCAACCAACCGAAATATGGTTCTACAGAAAGATTCTGAGGATACCATAACCGGAACACATGAACAAAACGAGGTTTTAACACAAATAGTAAACTCATACTTAACATCAGGAAAACACGAAGATACCGAACAAGACCTTTTTATCGTGGAGAAACACAGCCCTAAAACACAGGCAAAAATTTCCCATATACCTTGCACATGGCAGGGACGGGTACCTAGTCTTGCTTTCCCCAGACGAGACTTTGCTCTTTGGCTGAGCCTCGTCAGGTTTCTACTTTGTCCGAAGGCAGAGATTCCAACGAGGTTAGTTCGGGTTGGTGCCACAACACTGATCTATATTTATCTATATCCCCACCGAGACGAAATGTGACACAAAGCCTTTTTAATGGGTGATATCCAGGCTTTAAAGCCTGAACAAAAAGTTATTGTCTAATATTTACTAGACGAGACTCTGGTCTTCAGCGGAGTCTCGACTGTGTTACTCTGCGTCCGAAGGCAGATAATCAGACAAGACCAGTGTTCGTGCTGATGCACAACGCCAAACACTCTCAGACTTCTGTCTGAGTGCTTTATATGCAAATTTTGATGGCCACGTGATTCCAGTAGAACAGTTCATTCAACGGTTACGTTTGTTGCTTTGAGATCCGAGTTCGACAACCCGTGCCGGTATCGACACTTTTATCCTACATAATATATTAATGATAGTGATAGTAACAAAAAATGATAAAATGATGCATAATAAATAATGAATAAATACGTATTCTTTCTAAAAGAAGAATATCGGAGAAATTATAATCAAACTGTTTTTCATCGTATTTTTCCTGTTGTTTTGTTTTGTGTTTTGTCTTTAAGAAAACTATAATAGTTTAAAAAAATTATTTCGAAATATCGAAAACTAAGGGAAATATGAATAATAAGAAAACTGATGATTTTGTTTATTAGGATCATTTAAAGAAGAAACAGATAAATTAAATAATATATGAAGAAAAATTAATGTTTATGTTAAAATAATAAAACAGAATTTCATCTAGAAAAAAACTTCAAAGAGAGAGACGCTGGTTAAAAAAAAAAAAACTTGGACGTAACAGCCGCGCAACAGAAAAAACATCACTACATTTAGAGAGTATTTTGTTAAATGAAAAAAAATGTTGCTACCATCACTAGTCCTTTAAACAAAAATAATTAAGATAAATTTAAAAAAAAAATCAAAATTTGGAAAAGTAAAAGTTGACATACGTTTGAGTTTATTACTGCCGTGAAATTTAAAAATATTAATTTGTTCGCCTACTGTATATTCAGTTATTTTTTTCATTAAAGTCATCGAAAATAAGGTTATCGAAAAATAAATAAATAAAGAAAATGAATGGATAAATAAATATATAAATAAATACATATTCTTTCTAAGAAAGAATATCGTAGAAATTGTATCAAACTGTTTTTAGTGTTTTTCATCGTATTTTTTATTTTTTGTTGTCTTGTTTTATTTTTTGTTTTTAAGAAAGATTATCATAGTTTTATTTTTTGTTTCTAATATTATCATGTTTTATTTTTGGTTTTTAAGAAAGATTATTTATTATTTATAAATTTATTTTGTGTTTTGAAGAAAGATTATCATAGTTTAAAAAATATTTCGAAATATCGACAATTAGTTGATGAATCTATTAAGATCATTTAAAGAAGAAACAGATAATTTAAATAATACACGAAGAAAAATTCCTGTTTACATTTAAAATAGTAAAACAATATTTCATTAGAAAAAAAACGTTACGTTTTCAGGAGACTCAGAAAAGCACGTCATTCTCGTTGTAATTCCAATCGCGTATGTTTTATATAGTTATTATTATTATGTCATTTTTCATCATATTTCTATTTCTGCTTTGGTCTCACTACCAACCAAGTCTGCGGGGAGACCTAAGGCAGGTCGTGGCGTGTTGTCATGGCTCCATTTCATGTTTTTCTATCTTCCCTATCATCCCTAGCATTACATAGATAAAATTTTCCTTAGTGTGTGGGCTGTACTTAATAAGACAATTTTTTGTATATCTCTTAAGCTGGGATTTCCAGGGATTCTTTCAATGTGTTGTTTTGTTCCATTTTTTATCATTCCAAGTGCACCTATTATCACTGGCACAACTCTTGTTTTCAATTTCCACATTTTTTCGTTTTCAATTTCCAGGTTTATTATTATTATTATTATTATTATTATTATTGTTATTATTATTATTTCATTTGATTTCTGGTGTATACTCATTTCTTTCCAGATCGCTGACCAGAGACCTACAGTTAGAAAAGAGATTATGTTATTTTATACTGAACATTTTTGTAAATAATTAAAAACAAAGATCATACACATTTTACATAGATAAGACCCTTTGTAAGGTTAGAGCTGTACTTCTGTAATTTATTTATGGTTTTGGCTAGCAAGTATGACTTTAATGAATTTACTGGAATATTTTCCAATCAATTCCAGGGCTCTAACTACAACAGAAATTGTCGATGACCTCAAATGTCACGTTTAGATATTTCAGTTTCAAGTTTTTTTTAAGTATTTCAAAAGTACATGACAGTCTGCAGTGACTGCCATGTCAATATGAAGGCACATTTTTTGTTTTCGGTTTCTGATCACTATATCAGGGCGATTAGTTTTAGATTGTTCTATCTGCATGCATTGTAATGTCCAGTAAAATTGTTACAAGTTCAATCTCTGTAATTGGGGGATATTTATACCAATTTCTTGCAGTTAGCACTATTTATATTATTTGGACAATTGCCCTCATCTTTGTTGCCATTTGTCCGACATTTCGGCCGTTTTCGGTTCTTCAGGTGCTAGGAATTTTAAACCGAACCATTTATTACAATCATCCATTGCGTAGAGCCTCTTTTGGTAATCATGAGTGATCTCCCTCTAACCTTCTAAGTTACTTCTTCACCACTGGTAATGAACTCACAATTTTTTAGGTCAAGTCACAGGAACTAACCAACGTCTATATCCACTTGGACATGTGTCCTTAAGGACAAGAACAACTGAATATCTGTGACTTATAAACCTAATGTCTCGTAATCATTTTTTACCAGAGTTCATATTGCAATTTTTTGATGTTAATGGTTTTCTTCAGTATTTTTTACCAAAGGTTATATTGCAATTTCACACTAAGGATTTTTTTTCTGGAACTCCGTATTACTGGTTCCTATATTGTATTCATCTCTATGCTTGGTCAGCTTAGGAGATTTTTGTAGCCTAGGATATGTGGTGATTCCTTAAGTTTACGTAGTTTCTAGTGGGGTTCTCTATCTATTATTTCAACGTCATCCCATAGTTGCATATTTTCCGATGCAGATATTGGTCCACTCTGTAATGCCAAGTTTTATATTCAGTGGATTCCAATACCGTAAAACCTGATACAAGATGGTCAATTGATTCTGGATATTTATCACATATTTCGGTTTAAGACAATTTTCATTAGTGTGTTTGATAATTTCTAGTTAGCAATCATTGATCCTTTGCACAAGAATAAATCTATCAATTTCAGTTTTTAAACCTGTACTATATAATCGCTGATGGGTACGTGGTTTGTCTATGATGTAATGAATAGGTAATGAATATGTATACACCTTGGTTCCCCCTAACTGGAATGTGATTGGTTGGTGTCAGTCATTAATATAGACTAAGGCAAGGACGTCCAGAGATCTACCACTAGAGGTCTATTGGTCTTCCACTAGAGATTTACTACTAGAGGTCTACGTCTACTGACTACATCTACGTCTCACTGCATACGACGGTACCGTACATTACGTCTACTTATTAGATTCTTCTACCCGGTTATATTTGCCTAATCCACTTACCTACCTCGAAATATATATATATCCCTTTCTGGGATATATTAGTCTACATCTTGTTTGGTACGAGCAGAATATTGATCGTGAGGAGGGTTATATTGCCATCGCTGCTGTATCAGTTTCACTGCATTTGCTTTGCTTTTCTTTTAAAGTTTTTCCTCGATGCAGGTATTGTCTTGTCATTATTTATATTGTGTCATTTTTCATCATAATTTCATCATAAGAGCAACTGCCACTTTATGAGAATTAGTGGATTTAATATTGAGACGTGAGTAAATGGTGGGGCCATCTGCCTAGTATAGATGCCTACTTAGGAACTGATGGCATCAGGAAGTTCACTAATGAAGACCAGAAACAGCGTAGGGTCTGAAATAGAGCCTTGAGGGACAGCGGAATTTCTTTTGTTTTTTGTTATAATATTTTCTTATTATTACCTCATTTTTCATCATAATTCGATTTCTGCTACGGTTGCACTACCAACCTAAGGCAGGTCGTGGCGTGTTGTTATGGCTCCATTCCATGTTTTTCTATTTTCCCCATCATCCCTAGCGTTACATAGACAAAGTGTCCCTTAGTGTGTGGGCTGTACTTAATAAGACAATTTTTTGTATATCTCTTAAGCTGAGGTTTCCAGTGATTCTTTCAATGTGTTTTGTTCTATCTTTTATCATTCCAAGTGCACCTACTATCACTGGTATAATTCTTGTTTTCAATTTCCACATTTTTCTATTTCAATTTCCAGGTCTTTATATTTTGACAGTTTTTCGAATTCCTTGGTTGCAATGTTACAATTCACTGAAAAAGGCATATCAATTAATTGGCAAGTTTTTTTCTTTCTGGTTTGTGACATTGATGTCCGACCCATTTGCTTCCATTTTTCTGTCTGTGTAGATGGTGCAATCCTATAGAATGGTGGAATCTTCTATTTCTGTAACCGGTGCTGGGTGATGTTCATACCAGTGTTTGTTTTCAGATTTTCCATAGTGTTTGCACATTATCCAGTGTAAATATTGCTCCACTCTATCGTGACGATTTTTATATTCATTTGGGACATGTACAGAACATACTGAGATTAGATGGTCTATGTTTCTTGGTATTTATCACAGGATCTGCATTTTGGATCCACATTATTGTGTATAATATTTGCCTGAATGTTCCTAGTGAAAAGACTTTGGTCTTGCGCTGCAAGAATAAAACCTTCAGTTTTATACTTTAATCCAGATGCACGTAACCATTATTATTGTTATTTATGCATATCTATACGCATCTCTTTTATATGTTTCTTTGCAAGTAACTTTAGTGAAAATAAAACTGTCGCTGCTGACGAAAGAAATAACATTCTTTTCATCCCCATAAATATGAAACAAAAAATGTGTTGGAAAGCTGTGTCATTAAATATGTTTGACAACTTAATTTGGAATCTGACAACTGCTTCTCCTTTTAAAAGCCATTAATTTCCTATGAATGCTGGGTTATGCAAATTGCTGGACCATCTCCAGTATTATTTTCCTTAAAGTCAGCAGGTCGTTTTTCTTCTAGTCTTTGCGTAATCTTTAAAAAAGAGAAAACAAAGCCGTAAAAACTACGATCTAACACTCGGTAGTTTTACGAGTGAACAGAATAATTCCAGTAAACAAAGAGAAAATGCAACAAATGTTATTCTGACAAAAACACGTAATATCCGAGAAAAAAAAAAACATGCAATAGTCAAATGACTTTTATAAAAAAAAAATGGCCGCGAAAATTTCTTTGTGAAAATGGGCTAGTTTTTGATAATTATTTATTTTTTATATGACACGTACTTTCGGAATGTCGACGCTGATAATTCTCTACAATTACAAAAGCTCATTTTTAATATATAACTGCATCTACTTCTAGTAAGGGCGGATCACTACGGCGCACCAGTAATGTTTCTCGTCGGAATCCATTTTGCAGATTTATAAATCTACCATTCGTCCGTGCATTGAATACTGTTGCAATATCTAGCCGGATGCTTCTGCCATTTGTCTTGCGTTTCTTGAGGCAATCCAAAGCAAGATTTCCAATATAATCGATCCTGACAAAACAGCTCCCCTTTAGTCACTTTCTCATCGAACTAATGTGTCTTCTCTATGTCATTTCTACAAATATTATCATGGCACCTGTTCTGACGAGTTCTTTTTGCTGGTCTCTCGACTAAATATATTTTTGCTTGCTGATAGATTGGCGTTTAGGAACCACTCTTTTACCAATGAAATAGTTAAATGTGACCGACTCTTCTAATCTAATAGTTTCTTTTCTCACACTTTCCGTTTGTGGGACATCTTTCCGTTTGCTTGCTTCCCTGATAGCTACAATCTCCAAAAGTTTAAATGCCATGTGAATTGAGGTCTTCTATCTACTTGATTCCCACGCATCTCTTATCATTTCCTCGACATCCCCCGTAAATTGATTTCTTCTTTTTTTCTCACCGTAACCCCCTACGCACGAATGGCATTCCTCCTTTGCTTAGGGTGATGATCTTCCTTATGTAATCCGTTCCCAGGTATGTATGTATGCTCATGATACCACTATGCTCCCGCATAAATAAGAGGATATATATATATATATATATATATATATATATATATATATATTAAAACACGGCCGTCTGTTAATTTTTAAGTTACAATTCTCTTTTCTTTTTTTGCGAACCCAGACGATGTCAATTTTTTCTTTTCTTGTTTATTTGATTTTATTTTGTTTTATCTTTTTCTTTTTCTTTTTCTTTTTTCTTTTCTTTTTTAATTTCTTTGCAAATCTATTTAAAAATGAAAATTAGACTGATTTTTCTCCGGTTTCTGAAAGAATTTTTCTGTTGCTGAGGTGATGTGTTATCCCCCGTGGGGATTTTCATATCGAAATGATCATCCAACATCATTGAATTAATCCTTTTTTAATTTATATTTGCTCTGTAATATTTTATTACATGGAGCTCTCTTCCTGTATCTTTTTTTAATATTAAAATAAAATTTTTAATATTAATTAGGATCGGGTTTTTGGAATTTACCTTCCTGCTTTTTTCGCTTGGATTAAATATATATATATATATATATAAGAGTCATTCAGTTAAGTGGCATACGTGAAAGAGACATGACTGAGTGGGTAGAAGATTATCCCGTAGTAGGTTTCCATTAGGCTATACAACTCAATTTGACCTGTTATTTTACCCATAACTGGAGGGAACAGACGGATTAATACCTTCCTCTGGGTTAGTGAATGCAATGAATTCAAATTGAGAGAACCCAGAAAGGGCAAATTCTAGTTTGGGGAAAATATAAAATAATTTTTTGTCTGAGGTTAAGGGATTGGATTTCCTATTTTAAAAGACCTTGTGTCACATCTGCCTCTTTCATACACCCTAGTCGAGCGATTGTAGATATAATTATGCGTTGTGCATCATTCAGGTAATGCGCGTCATTGAAAAGATTGTTTCTGAGTGAATTATTTCAGATAATTATTCCGAGAGCATTATTGCCTATTATTTGAAGGATTCGATTAGGACGTTGATTTACACGATGATATCGAAATGTTGTAAGTCCCTAATAGCGAGTTACCGAAAGTTCCCTTAGAAATAACGTTACTAAAATTAACATATAAATGTTCTTCCTGACACGTCGTCTTATTGTTGATACGTTTGTCTCTGTTTGTCATTTTAGCCCCTAAAAATTCTTAATATCTAAAAATATTTTTCTGTCTTTAAATAACCTGCAAAGTTGTAGAAAATGAATGAAAAAATCAGTCAATCAGTCAATAATTAACGCGTTTCCTACTAGTGTAAATTCCAACAAACTAGATTGTAGTAATTAGCAATGAACTTGAGTCACTACGATAATAAATTTTTAGACACTTTTGCCAAAGCTAAACCAGTTAATCATTAAAGTGATTTACGTGACATATACTTAGGTGATCATGTCACTTTCGGTTCATGATAGTTGATTTTTTTCAGTATTATGTTGCCATACGTTTTCTGAGGTAGACTGATTACCTACCAAGTCTATCGGACCCAGTCTGTCCTTTTCAGAGATGAACAAGCTGTGAAGATATGGATTCATATCTTTTTTTTTAATCACATCACCCCAAGCAAGGCGGTATGGCCACTGGTGTGCAGGGGGCTACGTAAGAGTGAATAGATTGGAAAAGAGAAAGCCGGAAACCAAGTCCTAAGCAGGGAACAAGGGAATGGGTATTTGTGCTTAAATGAATGCAAATGAACCAAACTGGAATTCGAACGCCGCGTCCCAATTACTCATTCCGAGCCAATAGCCATTCCACCAAAACGCTGGTCCTGAACTGGACCAAATTTTCTAAATTGCAATCTAATCTACGAATATTGAGCGCTGTCGTTTCGTCGACGAGCCTGAGATAAGCGTCTAGAGAATTACATTACCTCGAGATGTTTGCCTAGAGAAATTCAATAAAAAATACAGTTTTTATTATATTGTTCATATTTTGGGGTTTAACTAGGATAGGAGGTCCCGACTGGCTGGCTTTTTAGACAAAGATATATTTCCAAGCAATAATTTTCGTAGGCAGATGGGAAATAAAAACGACAGAAAAATAAGTCATACAAATAGGCAAAGAAACGAAAAGGCGATAAACGATTTCATTTCGTTTGACAAGAGACAGCCAGATTTGATTCGTTTTCCACGAAATGCTTTTTAATAGAAACCTTTCCGATCTCTTTACATCCGAGTTTTGATAAGCTCATTCTTTTTTTTCTCGTTGTTTTTTTTCGTTTTTTTTGTTTTGTTTTAATATTTCGATTTTGTTATCTTTTTTTTCTTTCGGATGCGATTTTGTTATGCGCTTTTTTTGTTTGTTTGTTTGTTTGTTTGTTTGTTTATCATCTCGTTTTGATTGTGAATTTATTTGGAAATCTCGTTTCTTTTGTGTCATTTCTTTTCAATTTTTTTTTTTATCATTTTGTTTGACTTTTTTTCTGTTTGCCGCCGGTCATTTTGGTTACTACTGTCTTGATGCGATTTTCATTTAATTTTTTCCCTTATTTCAAATGTGTGAATTTTCTTGTTGCTTTATTTCAGGTTTACGGCCATATCACGTTGAATACACCGGTTCTCGCGTGATCACCGAAGTTATGCAACGTTGAGCCTGGTCAGTACTTAGATGGGTAACCGCTTAGGAATACCGAGTGCTGTTAGCGTTTAGTGGCGGATGAGCGTGCTTATGGCCATATCACGTTGAATACACCGGTTCTCGCGTGATCACCGAAGTTAAGCAACGTTGAGCCTGGTCAGTACTTAGATGGGTAACGGCTTATGAATACCGAGTGCTGTCAGCGTTTAGTGACGGATAAGCGTGCTCATGGCCATATCACGTTGAATACACTGGTTTTCGTTTGATCACCGAAGTTAAGCAACGTTGAGCCTGGTCAGTACTTAGATGGGTAACCGCTTATGAATACCGAGTGCTGTTAGCGTTTAGTGGCGGATGAGCGTGCTTATGGCCATATCACGTTGAATACACTGGTTTTCGTTTGATCACCGAAGTTAAGCAACGTTGAGCCTGGTCAGTACTTAGATGGGTAACCGCTTATGAATACCGAGTGCTGTCAGCGTTTAGTGACGGATGAGCGTGCTTATATCCATATCACGTTGAATACACCGGTTCTCGCTTGATCACCGAAGTTATGCAACACTGAGCCTGATCAGTACTTAGATGGGTGACCGCTTGGGAATACCAGGTGCTGTAACCGTTTAGTGACGGATGTGCGTTGTGGTGCAGTGGATATCGGCTCGGAAAGAAAATTCCAGTTGAATACCCTGCATTCACTTAAGCACTGGTACTCTTAGGAAAGGTATTAATCAGTCCCTTCCCTCCAGTTATGGGTTAAATAACAAGGGTAGGACTTGAAACCCTTCCCTTAAAAAACAAGTCCCAATGAATATTGATACTCGAAAAGAAAAAAAGTATTGCTAGACACAAAACTTTTATAAAAACAACAAAAATTGTTGAAAGGAAAAAGTTTTACCAGCAATAAATAAATTAAATTTAGTTGGCAATAAATGACCCACCGAGGTTTATATGCTATAAAAACAAACAACCAACCAATCAATCAACTTTATTTCATCTGTTCTTTCTTTATTTAATATATTCTTTGTTTCTTTCTAAAGGTTTCTTTGTACTTATCTATACTTCGGAGATAAGCTAGTATTTACACTATATACATTGTTCGGACTATTGTCCTCATCTTTACTGCCACGTTTACGATGTTTCGGTCGTTTTACTCTCAGGCTTTCTTGAGAAACTAGAAATTTCGAATAATGAGTTCTTAGGATAATTCCTAAGATCTGAAGAAGGCTGGAGCGTACAACGACCGAAAAGTCGTAAATGTAGCAGTAAATATAAGGACAATAGTTTTCTTTGTGTTTTCCTTTTTACCTTCTCTTTTACTACTCCCTAATTATTGCTTCCATTCATTGGCTCATTTGTACGATTTTCTTCCATTACCTTTCATTTTTATTACAAATTTTTATTTAATCTGTTTTCCTATTTTTCCTCTATAACCTTCTTTGTTATTTTCCTCTATTGATATCTCTTTCCTTTTTTCTTTTCCATTTCTTTCATTGATATGTATATACTCAGAAAGAAAAATGATTGTAAGAAAAAAAGAGCTAAGCACATGAACATCAGCCAAAGCGATTTGGACTGAGCCAGTACGTAGTCCAAAGAAAAAACCCGAGACGAGTAATCAATAACAAATTAGCGGTGAATACGTAAGCAGAGTAGAATAAGAATATATATATATATATATATATATATATATATATATATATATATATCATTTGATACTTACAGGGGTAAAAAAATTCCACAAAAAGATTACTGGTTGTTTTTTGGTAGTCATATTTAATATCACCCCCCACATATATATATTTTTTTCTCCTCTTTACGCCTCTTTTTTCTCTCTTTGTATCTATCTATCTTTCTCTTTCTCTTTCTCTATCTCTCTCTTTCTCTCTGGTTTTTCCGGCAGTTTTTTTCTACGAATACGTCTTTGATTTTTATTTTCTTTCTAAACACTAATTTGATCTGCTTTCTTTTTTTCCTCCATTTTTCATTCATTCTGTCTTATCATTCTCTATACTTTATTTATTTATCTTATTTTACGGCTTTCATTTTCTTTCTAAATCATTCTTTGATCTGTTTTACTTTCTTTCCCCCATTTTCGTTCCTTTCTGTCATTTTTTCTTTCGATTGTTTTTTTTCTTTGTTTCTATATACATTTTAATTTCTTCCCGTTTGTTTTACTTTCAGGCATTTTTCCTTCCCTGTCATAATCTTCCCACCGTTCCTTAAAAAAATCGTCTAATACATTTATTGCGCCTCCATTAATCGTTTGGTATTGTCTTTTAATCTGTGACATTTTTCTCTTCACTCAATTTTAAGCTTTTCTTTATATCAGCCATCACATCATTATTTACTTTAGAATTTTAACATATATTTTTAATATCTATCACACGCGCAGAAAAAAATATCTATATCTGTAGACAGTTTTGTACGGTGAGTGTCAGCAGGGATAATAAAACTGTGCTTTCTATAAAATAACAGAGACAACATTTATACTACTAATAATATACATTAATTTTTCACAGGTTGATGCAACTTTGCACGTGGAGAGTATCAGCCAAAAATTTAAATCTATCCGTTTCAATTGTTTGATATATATATATATATATATATATATATATATGCAAACTTATCATTATACTCGTTTCAAAAATCCCTCTGCGTATATATTCGGAAGGAAAAATGGGTGTAAAAAAAAAAAAGAAAGAGCTAAGCACATGAACATCAGCCAAAGCGATTTGGACTGAGCCAGTACGTAGTCCAAAGAAAAAACCCGAGACGAGTAATCAATAACAAAAAAGCGGTCAATACGTAAGCAGAGTAGAATAAGAATACACACACACACACACACACACACACACACACACACACACACACACACACATATATATATATATATATATATTACATTTGATACTTACAGGGGCAAAGAAATTCCACAAAAAGATTACTGGTTGTTCTTTGGTAGTCGTATTTAATATCACACACACACACACACACACACACACACACACACAGATATATATATATATATATATATATATATATATATAAAACAGTAGCTACTCTAGCATCTAGGCATCGCTCATTCAGTAATGACTTAGAGCCCTATAGCTACATCATACGCAAAAAGTCTGCCTCCTTCTGAGCGCCCATAGCTCAGAGGTAGAATCGCCGACTGACGCAAATTTGATCGGGTCTCAATTCTGAAACAGATCTGTCTGTGGATGACTATATAAATATATATATATATATATATATATATATATATATAACCTTCCTATCAGCCGAATATCTTATTGCTACTAAAGAGCAGGCTGAAACTCGTTCCGCTGTTTTCTTTGTGATGTTCCCAAATAAAGTTTTTAGACCCCTGTTGAAGACTGCTTCTGAGGTCTTCTACTTCTTTAGTCCCAACCAAGAAATTTCATTCAGCTTCTTATTTGTTTTTTTTATGCTTGCGCGTTTGCCATTGCCTTCATGAATCACTACTTCTGGCTTTACCAGTGCAACGAGACTGATTATAATCAGCGCCTTTTGCTCGTAATTAATGTAAGCTTTTCTTAAACGATGCTAAGTTGTTGTTCGCCGATAGATTGAAGCAGTATATAGCATCTCGTAAGTCTGTCTCCGAAGACTACTGGTTTCTTTGAAATGTGTGCTAACCAACAGCAAACCCTCAACGCCTTTTCTATTTCATCAATTTCTGGTCCTCACAACCCTAGCGGATAAGGCTGAGTGTTTTGCTCGTATATTCTCTCCACACTTAACTCGTCTAGCCCAACTCAACATTTGATTCGTCTGAAATACCCACACCCGATTTACCACCTGGAATAGCAGCTCAACCGAGGGATAATCTCGTCTCTGGTCTCTTACATAATTTCCAACCTTAACTTCCATAACGCTAGAGGGGGTGATTTTATTTCAGTTATCATCCTAAAGAAAAGTGACCCTAAACTCTTTCCTGTCCTATCCAAACGCTATAAACATTACCCATTTTTCTTGTCTTTCTGATTATTGAAAGTTCTGTTTCATAAACATTTGAGCAGCTCTCTGACCATCATAATTATCGCCCTATCAGCCTCTTATCGTTCTTCTTGCAAAGTGTTTGAGGCTATTATCAATGTTGAAATGGTTTATCATCTCACATCCCACAACGTACTCTCTAACAAGCACTATGGCGCCCATTTTGCCAGGTCTACGGCTGAAGTGCTAACGGCCATCAATGAATATATATCCCATACTTTATACATTCTTTGAGTTGTGACACCCAGCCTGGCTGGCTCGCTGACTGACCCCTAGACGATCACGGACGCCAAATTACGATGATGACGGAACCTGAGTCAGGGTTGATGCTGTCAAACACGGCACCAGTTATGACGACGCTTTCGGGTTTCTAATCGTGATCATGGCCTCGTTACAGCAGCTGGTTCTCAAGAAGTCTCTTACAACGGTGAACTTTCCTGCTCACTCTGTGTAGTTTGATCTCAGGAAAGACACGTTGAAAACCAGGTAGCCGTTTCTCTACCACCTCACATCTGATCAAACACACGTGTACACATGTGTTGATAAAATAAATATAGCACACATACACACACACACACACACACACATACACACACACACAAAAATGAATAAGTTCGATGACGCCTGATTGAGTTGCGGAAAAAATTCTTTATATATAAAAAATATTTAACAACAAATGCAGAATGTACAATCGTCGAATTCAGTTTCACAACGAAATGAAAGATTCGTTTAGAATAATCAGAGCATTCAATTTTCCCAATTACTTTTAAAACAAAAAGTTCTTTCAGGGCTCTTCATCAAAGCTTTACGAAAATAGCCGAAGTGAAGCGGAAGTGGGTGCGTGGCGACGGCGGTAGTAAGATCGTTTGGTCTGATCTACTCGGCAGCTCTGAAACTGATTTTTCTCTCTGGGGTCTCGATTTTTATACTTGTCCCAAATTCTCTTGAGAGATGCGGAGAGACCCGGGGTTTCTTATGCAAATCAAATCTTTTACTACTGAGATTAGTTCCACCTACACATTTCAAGGTCGGGGGCTGGTTAAACCAATGAACAGCAATATCTCCTTTGAGGTAATCTTTCTTTATCCTCTTCTTCTTAATTCAACTGATTACGTCAGCAAATCCAGTCTATAGCTAAGAAACTTTAAATCCAGTGAGATTTATAATTCATTTTTATTCTCATAGTTAAAATTTTGACATTCTTAACCTCTTCAAAAGTTTTTGTCAATTTGTTTTGGCGCACGCTATTTCTCACTTTCACTGTCTGAAAACCCATGCTTCTGAATAACATGGCAAAAAATATATATTTTTCCTTTCTCCTCAATTTTGGGCTAGTTTTTCTATTTTTCAGATTTTACAAGCATCTAAGTATTAATTATTTCTAATCAGAACTCATATTGCGATTTACAATAAACTGCAAAATCAACAATATCACTAATAATAATTTCTTTCGCACGGTCGTATTAAACTAAAAATTACATTTTTTTTCAAATGCAGAGAAAGGGTTACAGATTTCCTATAATGTTTTTGCTATAAATGGTAAGTAAAAACGGTGATACTCGAGCTATTGTCCTGGATATTTTGAGAGCGTTTGACAGGATTTGGCATTCTGGCCTATTGCGCGAGCTACAGCGCTACAATATTTCTGGACGATTGTTCGATTAAATCGAATCTTTTCTATCAAATCCGGAAATGAAGGCCGTTCTGAACGGGCATGCTTCCAGATCTTTTTAATACGAATGCGGGCGTACATCAAGGATCTATCGTAGGTTCTACGCATTTTCTTGTCTTTCTCAATGACGTTTCTGATGCCATTAGTTCACAAGTAGGCATCTATGCAGACGATACCGACTTTTACTCCTGCCTCAATAGGAAATCTGCTAAAGCTGAAACATCACTGCTGCTCTTGGAAGAAGTTATATAGAGAGGAGAAGATTACTTTTCATTTTTCGAGTGTGTTATTTGGTATTTGTTGTCGTGCTTGATGTGTATCAGTCAATTTAATGCCATACGTGATACATGCTTGGGCGATCATGTCTCGAATAGATTGCCTATTATTTTTTGCGGTATACTGGTTGCCAGCCAAGTGAATGCAAGGAATTCAACTGGAATTCGAACTTGGTTCCCAGATTTCTCGTTCCGATCCGATATCCACTCCACCACAACGCATATCCAAGTGATGTGTATGGTTGGTTGAAAGACTGTTTCGTTCAATCAAATCATATTTCTGTCACAAATGAGGATATTGTATATTATTTTATTTTATGAATAATATCATGTTGTTTAGTTCCTTGTAAATAGTATTACGCATTGTGTAAATATTTATCGTGGCATAACCTCAAAAATCAAATATTAAATTCGGATCCAAGACATGTGAATTTCTGATCCGTCTGAATTTTCTGTCGCTTAAACCTGCTTCCACAGAATGGCATAAATCTGATGCATGCTTGCGATTCAAACTCATTCCATAGCTCAATTGAAACCCTCGCCAAGGTTGCTGCAAAAAAATGATTGTTTCCACAAAATGTCCCCCCCCCCCATTCAGCGAATGCACCATCGAGGAATAAGCGCTGTAGTGCGTTTTTTGGAGGCAAATGGAGCCAAACCTACGTAAATCTATCACAAGATGGTCACGTACCATGAATTAACCAATTGTTTGTGAGTGGATAGAAAGCTTTCAAGTGGGAAGAACATATGTAACGGATGAAAGCCAATCTGGTCATCCATAAACAACCGCAAATGAAACAACACATCCAGAGGTTCGATGCCAAACACGGTGGGCTGGAAAGCGGGTATTTGAAACTTTGGCAACTTCTTTTTCATGGTTTGCGACTCTGAAATCCTTAAAGTACTTTTTCTCAGCTTTTCGCAATTGGCTCACTTTAGCTCCAAATATATACTGAGTTATGCATGTTTGAAATGATGAAAAGTTGCCGTTTTTTGCAGATGTGTAAAAAATGGTTTTGATAATGCTAGAAATGAACCTAATTCCATTAACTCTGTAAGAATTATCTAAAACTAAAATCATTGGGTTTTAAGTGTACCAAAGAGTTGTCCAAATGAAATAATAATAAAAGAAAGTTTGTTTTACTAGGTATATTCACATCTGTATCTTGAGGAAAAACTTTTAATTCCACACGGAGAAAATATATCATTTTCGTCGTTTTAGTCTCTAATTTCGGGCCAAATGTCAAACATTAACATAAAGCCCCTAAATGATTTTTGTACTTTTCGACATCAAATTATGAAGTTTTGCATGCATAATTATTTGAAAAACGTCATTGCCATGAATATTGTGATAACCTGATTAAATAAAAAGCTAATTATCCTGTATTTGTCTTTGTTTAAACCCATATTTTGAGGAGCATAAAGTACTTTCTTTAGTTTCTTTTGGTTTCTTACTTTCTATACTCCTTTTATTTAAACTTATTTATAAATGGAACTTGGTCTGTGTGTCTGTGTGTGTGTGTGTGTCTGTTTGTGTTTGTGTCCGTTACCTATAGACTGCGAAACAGCTGGACCGATTTTCTTGAAAATTTACACAGTTGTACTATAAGCGTCTGCGAGTGTTCTTAGCTAGGTTTTGTGTCGAGGTACCCCTGATAAATATAAAAAATCGATAATCAAAAAAATAGGGTTATAGAAGGAGTGATCCAATTTTAATCAAATTTGATAAACATAGACAAAGACATAAGAAACGATATTCAGAAGTTTCAAGGTTGCAGTTCTTACAATAGTGCAGAAAATCGATAATATATAAAAGGCAATATGTTTGTGTGTGTGTGTGTGTCTGTTTATCTGTCTGTATGTCGTTTATAAAAATCCACAATTTTTATCCGATTCTCACCAAACTTCACACAAATATTCTTTAGGCTGAGTCTGAGCTCCAGGACCGTGGATTAGTTTTAAAGCTTTCATTACAACCGAGCAACGCCGGGTTATACTGCTAGTATATAATAAATTTGAAATATTTTAGAATGATCTTAAAGGATGTGAAAGGCTATATAATTCCTTAATCTATGTTTGGGACTTATTTGATTCGCCCATATTTTAGTTAAAACTATTCTCTGAAATACTGTCATACTCAATAAAAAGTTGTGAAAAACTGCTAAAAATCAAAATGTTAAAGTTTGGTCATAATCCCATTGCATATTTATCACCTATTACACAAAATATAAGACTTTTGAAAATTTGGGAGCTTCTAGACATTCCTACAACCGATCTTGTTGCTCTCAAACATTTAGCAACTGACACACATAAATAATTAATTTGGTATTTTTCACTATTAGCCAAATGTCTACTTAACCTAACCTCTCATCCCAATGTGCCTATATCAGGAAAGACAGTCGATTATTTGATTGATATGTTTTATAACGCCATATTAACTTCTTTTGAATTATTAAATAATAAAATAATGGAAGCACTATATTGAATCCATAGCAAAATCTACTGCTAAGAAGATTGGGTCACTATGTCGATCCAGGATGTTTTTTCCACCGAATCCATCCTGCATATATACAAGTCAACCATCCGTCCATGCATGGAGTACTGCTGCCATTTATGGTCAGGTGCCCCTGCCGCTCTTCTCAGTGTTCTTGACAAGCTCCAAAGGAGAGTCTGTAATATGATAGGTACTGATCTGGCAACTCGACTGCAGCCACTTTCCCATCGTCGAAATGTGGCCTCCCTCTGTCTCTTCTATAAATACGTTCATGGCTTCTGCTCGGATGAGCTTAAGTCACTGATGCCTCCTCAACAGGTGTTTACCCGTGCAACCAGTCTGGCAACTGGGTCCCACCCATTCACAGTCAGGTTAGCCAAATGCAGACGACAATTCTACTCCTGCAGCTTCCTCTCTCGCACTTCCCGCCTGTGGAACTCACTCCCGTATTCTTGATTTCCTGACAGCTACGACCTCCAGAAATTTAAAAGCAAAGTTAATACTCACCTACTAACCACTGGTCTCTAGCTCTCTCCCCTCCCCTGTATAATCCTCACTTTCTCTCCGCCCATGTATCTGTCATTGCACCTGCTTTCTCAGCTTTCTATTGTTCCTTTCTAACTAGCTTGTACTCCTCACTCTTTTCTAATTAATCTTTCTACATTTATGTAACCCCCTGCACATCAGTGGCGTTTCTGCCTTGCTCGGGGTGAAATGATTAAAAAAAAAATATTATTCTGCTTTCACAATTGAGTACATGGTAGATGATACCCAGCTTTTGTGAATATACATGTTTGTGTAAAAATAATTACTAGAATCAGTGAGATATCTGTTTTGTATTGTAGTTTTGTTGAAGTTATATTTTAGAATACAGTTTGATTTAAAACATTCTCGCGGATTATATCAACCAATGTCATGGTAGTGTTCATGTTGGTCGTTTGGTAAATTTTTTAGCAGATTTTGGTGAAGTTGCTACAATTCGTTACTATGCGTGTATTGATGGTAATAATACTATAAATACGTATTTTTTGGTTATTTTTATATTGTTTAAAAATGTAGATTATCAATCTGTAGACATTTATTTTTAGATTAGCATTCATTAGATTATCATCTCTAGATAAGCATTCATTAGACCTTTATTTGTATAATAGCATTCAAAAGCATTCATCTATAGATTAGCATACAGTAGATTTTCATTTGTAGATTAACATCCATTAGACCCTCCTCAAGCCACGACACTTGTCAGAATAAAACAAAATATTAAGTTTTTATCATTTTAGACGTTAGGCTCTGTTTATAATATAAACAATGTTAAATTGATACTTAATTTAAATTTACTACATTTTTATTTATACATTATATATGTTATTCTGCTTTCCCAATTGAATACATGGTAAATGATACTTGGATTTGTGAAGACACATGCTTTTGTGAATATGATTATTGAAGAGGGGATTTGTGTGTTTTTACGTTGTAGTTTTGTTGAGTTATATTTAGGAATAAAGTTTGATTAAAAAAATTTCTAGGGAGTTAATGTCATAAAAGTGTTAATGTTAGTTGTCTGGTAGTGTTTTAACCAGATTTGGGTGAAGTAAACTTGTTAGCTTATTCTTATTGTTGGTTATTTTACTATAAATATGTATTGTTGGTAATTTTGTTTATCTAAAACTGGATTGTGGGTATTTATATATATAGATAGTGGAGCGGTTCAGTTTGCTTTCAACAGTTAAGGCCACTAACAGGTGCTACCACTCCAGGTCAGGGTGGATTTTGTATCAGAAACTATTAAGAGTTAGTCATATTCTCCTCAAAACCTTTAATCATCCGCTTTAGACGCCTTACTGGTTGATGTATTCTATCATCATACCCTGGACTAAATGACCGTCGAATCACGTTAGCACAAGTAGCAACAATCCTAGGATTCAGCTATAGATCTACGCAACTCATAGTGCATAATGACATTGGCACAGCAAAGGTTGTGTGCATTTGGTAGCCGAACAAGCCAGCGGAGCAGACATGACTTTGTGAGTAATCGATAAGTATTACTTCCGAAAAAGGATGCAGGGGCTCCGGGAACGGTATCACGAGAAATATGTCTAAAATTGTCATATGCATTCGTTTTTCATCAATAGATGCTGGAATTGGATTTAATCTTTTATTTACCCTCATATACATTAGTCATGCGCCGATAGCTTAAGGAGTTACGCACTCCGATTTATACTAAATCGGTCGAGTTTCGATCCCGGCTGGAAGCAATGGATGTCTACCCACACTGTGAAACAGGGAACTAACACACACACACACACACACACACACACACACATATATATATATATATATATATATATATATATATATATATACCCACTTTATTTATCTCGTTTGATGGCATTCATTACTTTTAGTTTATATATATATATATATATATATATATATATATATATATATATATATAATTAAGTAATTCATGGAGCTTTATATTCGACCACAACAGAATGCAGAAAGCACTGGACAGCCGTTTCGTTTTATATGTGGGACTCATCAGCAGTGCGCATTCACTACCATGAATCGAAACCCAGACAGTTTGGTTATTAAGCTGACGTCATGCCAACTGTACCACGGGCCCTTGTGACGAAGAGGTAACGAATTAAATTTAACGAAGCGGTTTAATTCGTTACCTCTTCGTCGCCAGGGCTCGTGGTACAGTTGGCATGACATAAGCTTTCGGGGTTTCGATTCCTGGTAGTGGATGCGAACTGCTGAAGAGTCCCAAGTATAGGACGAAACGGCCGTCCAGTGCTATCTGCATTCTGTTGAGGTCGAATATAAAGCTCCATGAAGTACTTAATAATTATTCAAATCCTCCTTCGACTTCATATAGTAGAATATTATAATATAAGAAACGGAAACAACAAAGACATAAATATGTGTATTACTTAAAAAGTAATGCATGATTAGCAATGAAATATAGAAAGTTGCAAAAATTTACATAATAGTATTTTTTATATAAAGATTAAATGGAACAAAGGAAATAGGCTACTAGACAAAAGTTAAGGAACGATCTTTTAATAGTTGATTGTAAACAAAATATCAACGAAATTTAATATTTGGTAAACATCCCTTTATTTTCAATGACTTCTCTTCATCGTCGACCACATGATCTAATTAATTTCTTGCAAAAATCAGCAGTAATTTTCATCCCATTCGTCTTTCAATAAATAAATTATTATAAATATTATATAATAATTTTCAAAAGCTTTTGTACTTTCGAGCGCTTTTGGCTATAGTTTTAGCTATAATCAAAAATTAAGTTTGTTTTACTTATAATTAAACATGTGGAAAGTTTATGCATATAGACTCTTGTGAATGTTAAGTTCCGAACACAGTAAGCATATTCTTACCGTGTTCATAATTGATGTTATTAAGCCTAGGATTTCTCTTTTTTATTAATAATGTCTCCATTATTTTTAATCTTCTTTTGCATGTGGTTGATGCTATAATGTATGTATTATCAATGAGGATTTCTCAGATAGGTTCTGGAAAATCTCGATGTGTGTTTAAATGAGATCGGATGGAAATGTTGTGGGAAAGATATAAGGCCAATCTTCTCGTCGATTTTGTGGTGGTATAGCCAATGTAATTGTTTCCGGACTTGGATAGCTGAGAAACACAGTTCTTGAAAGGACATGTAAATTCGTAAACGACATTGGTTCTCTGCAGTTTAGGTTTTGCAGGTGAATTATTATTATTGATAATGAGGTTGGCAGTTTTGGATTTTTTATAATAGATAATGTTCTTGTTTGAATTGGTCGGTGTTATATAATCTGGGATGATATTATAATAGGCTTGTTTTCATCCTCAACACTGCCCCGTCCTTCTTTAAACAATTTAGCCCACTTGTAGACATTTTTTGCTAAAACATGTGGCACCATACACACTTGATATTCTCCTATTAATTTCGACTGGTTTGCACCCTTCAGCAACCAAAGACTTAATAACTGACCTCTGTATAAATCTAGAGCATGCTTCTTGGTCGGCCATTTTCGTTAATCTTCAAAGATCTCAAACTTTTTTTTCAATCTGCAAAAAAAAAATAAATTAAATAAAATTAAATCCCTTTGAAAAAGAAGTAAAGGTAAAAAATTAAAAAAAAGTAAACTTCTATCTGTATTAGAAATCATGATACGGAAAAATTCACCTTATTAATTGAATGACCCTCGTAATTTAAGTATTTCTTTCATAATAATTTCGTTACATGTTTACCTTCCATCTTGGATATATGTATGTATTAGCGAACACATTACCCTTCAGCAATCAAAGACTTGATAACTGACCTCTGTTTAATCCTATAGCATGCTTCTTGGTCGGCCATTTTCGTTAATTTCCAAAAATCTCAAAGTTTTTTCAATCTGCAAAAAACAAAAAAATAAAAACAAAAACAAAAACATTAAATCCCTTTGAAAAAGAAGTAAAGGAAAATTTTTTTTAAAAAAGTAAAGTTCTATCTGTATTAGAAATCATGATACGGAAAAATTCACCTTATTTATTGAATGACTCTCGTATTTTAAGTATTTCTTTCATAATAAGTTCACTACACGTTTACCTTCCATCTTGAATATATGTATGTATTAGCGAACACATTAACCGGCACATACAAATCAGGTAGAACTGAGAGATATGAAGATAGTCCACCCAACATAAATTATTCGAATATCTTTCGTTTATTTCTTTTAAAAGAGCGGAAAAAAGAACATTTCTCTGGCTGCATCGTAATTATGTCTCACTTTTCGCTTGACGCCATTCTTTCATTTGATCTCTTATTCTTTCTTTCCATCAATTTTCTCCTTGGCTTCGATAAAGCAACGTTACATTTTTGAACGGACGATTACCGCAAGTGACAATGATTTATGTTCCTTGCTGAAAAAAAAAAAACAAACTTATATTGGCCGATATATTTCTTGTATGTTTTCGCAGTGTTTGCTTTTATTGGTGTCGGTCGGATCTTTATGAAAATGTTTATTCAAACCTCCCTTGTTTCACGTTTTTATGTATGAAAGACTCAATATACGTTATTTTTCTATGAAAACTCAGTGATTAAAAAAAATACATATAAATGAAAATAGAAAAAACGTAAAAAAAAACCTAAAACTGTTTCTGATGTGGTAGGTTTGGTTTGGTTTAGTTGATCTTACGGTATATCAACCTCAATGGTTTATTTAATACTGATAAGATTTTAACAATATATTCTTATGAATAGAATATGTATTATTTGTAAAAAAGTGATTAAAAATACATATAGATGAAAACAGAAAAAACGTGGCTCTTAAAAACCTAAAACTGTTTCTCGTGTGCTAGGTTTGATTTGGCTTAGTTGATTTTACGGTATATCAACCTCAATAGTTTATTTAATGCCGATAAGTTTTGTAACAATATATTCCTATGAATAGAATATGTATTATTTGTAAAAAGTCAGTTTGTAGATCAGGTTTCATTAATTTATTTCTGCTCGAGAGTACGATGTATGGCTGTATGTATATTTTTCCTTCTAAAAAGTCGATCTTTATATTTCATAGTGTTTTGACCCCAGTTTGGGGGGGTTAACAATTTACCCATAGTTAGGACCCTAACAGGTATTACTAGCCAGAGTCAGGGTGAACCTGCAAACAACAGCAATTAAGAAATGGTTTTCCCAGTCAGAGGCTTTGCTGCCGGATGCAGTATATCGTCTACCCAGGACGCTTAGCATTAGGTGTGATAAAGAAAGGATCTCAACAAAAAATACGTGGTGCACTATCTCCGATGAAATTCAAAAAATTATTTTAATACGCTTCGTCCATATCCTACAAAATTCTTATAATTTTTTATTATTTTTTATTTATTTATTTTATTTTATTTTGTTCACTGCTTCGTTTTCTACGGCATACCAACCCTTTGAAAGTTATTTAAAGCCAGAAAATATTTTTAGATCGTAAGAATGCTTTGAGGAGATTTTTTTAAATCGTTTCACCCTATGAAGCTGAAGCTGATGAAGTAGAATTGTCGGTTGCATTTGGTTGATTTAACTGTAAAAATTAACTTGTTGCCAGTCTGGTTGCCCGAATAAATTCTTGTGGGGGGGGGGTCACCAGTGACCAAAGTTCGTCGAAGCAGAAGCCATTAAAATATTTGTAGGAGAGACAGAGGGAAACTACATCCTGCCGGTGAGAAAGTGGCTGGTTTGGAATTCGTGTTTTAACTTATTAAGTACTTATTAAAATTGATTCTAACTTCGGATAAAATTTGCGAACAACTGAAAAATTAAATAAAAACAAAATTCATCTTCTATATAATTTTTAAAATTATATTTATTATTTATTTTATCCCAAGCAAGTTAATGCCACTAAGGCACAAGGGGGTGACATGGAGTGAAAGAGAAAGAGGTGGCTTTAGTGAGAAGATATAATGCAAGGACAATTAACAAAAAAAGAATATTCAAGAAAACAGAAGCTTTCGATTGACGTTTCTTTTAAAGTTTTGAAGATCGTAGTTGGCGGCGAAGCAAAATCTTGGAATTAATTTTTCTGGGAAAAATAAAATAAAATCGGAAAATAAACTAACGATAATAAATAATAAAGAAAAACAAAAATGAAATTTATTTTACCATGATGCTAATAGAAAGTAACCTGAAATATAAACTACCCCACTTGGTTTCGGAAAAGCTCGTTAGATGAACTTGTTGAAGCCTATAAAAAAGCAATACTTTTCTCACACACATTGTTCTATTTGCTTCATGATATGGCCCCCGTAGATATTAAGTTCCCGCTTGGGAATTTTAGTTTCCCCGATCCACTAATTTTCGACGCATGTCACTACAAACGATCAAAAGGAGCAACTTTTTTTCTGGTTGTTCCAACTCTGTGCAAGGCTGAATTGAGCGCGACCATAGTATTTGTACTTGAACTGAATTATTGTAAGTACTGTATGAATAAAAAAATTGAGATGTTATAAATATTTTTAACCTTCCAACTGTAAAGTAAGTGGAAAATTTCCCTTTGGTTGTTTCAACACTGTGCTAGGCTGACTTGAGATACTCTATGAATACGATACATATACTTACCTTACGAAAAAGAAACGTGCCCAAGTAAGAATTGTGTTTCACTACAGTAGGCATTAAAACAATAATTATTTTTCGTAGAAACTCAAGTTTTGTCTATATCTATATCTTCGTTTATAAATTGAACACGCACCAAAGATACGCACGATAAATTATATCAACAAAAAAACAAAAACAAAAAAAAACAGGAATATATGGAAATGACGAGTCATTATCGCCCACGTTCTGAACGTATATGGCTTATAAATGAGGAGAGCATTTTTCCAAACTGGCGTTAGCATGAGAATTCCGTTCCTGTAATAATTCGTTAGATTCAATGTGAAACTTACGTCGGGCGAATTTCGTATTTGGTTGAATTATCTACCGTACCGATGTACTCGTAAAACAGTCCAGATATAGAGAGCGGTTGGCTGCCTCATTTTTCCCCTCTTTCTTCCCAACATTAAACAAAGACTAAAACAAAATCGTCCCTGGGACGTTAACGACAATCCTACAAGAGATGTTCGTGTTATTTGCATATCGCATACGAACTGGCTCGGGAAATTAATGGTGACAGAAGAGGAAACAGATGTCAGATTCGACATTACGTTGTCAAACATTTTCAATGGCACTAACAGCTTTCGATTTTATTCTCCCTGTTTTATGATCGACAGAATGTTTTTTCCTTTCTTTAGAGTCGACTTCAACAAGGCGGCTGCACATAACTATGAAATGCACACAGATAATACACTATGAAATTATCCAAATGTATAAACATTATATACCATATAGTTATTTATCCAAATCTATCTATCTATCTATCTATCTATCTATCTATCTATCTATCTATCTATCTATCTATCTATCTATCTATCTATCTATCTCAATCTTTTCATCTATCTATCTATCTATCTATCTATCTATCTATCTATCTATCTATCTAATCTGTTCATCATCTATCTATCTATCTATCTATCTATCTATCTATCTATCTATCTATCTATCTATCTCAGTCTGTTCATATCTATCTATCTATCTATCTATCTATCTATCTATCTATCTATCTATCTAGCTCAATCTGTTCATATCTATCTATCTATCTATCTATCTATCTATCTATCTATCTATCTATCTAGCTCAATCTGTTCACATCTATCTATCTATCTATCTATCTATCTATCTCAATCTGTTCACATCTATCTATCTATCTATCTATCTATCTATCTATCTATCTATCAGTTTATATCGATTTAGTTTGTTCATGCTCGCATGTCTATTTATGTTCATATTCATGTAATATCTATTTTATTTTCTTCGTATTTGTCTGTCTGTATATCTAACGGACTTTGTCTCTCGTTCTCACTTTCTTACTCTCTCTCTATATATATATATAAATACGTTTGATACCATCGATCTATCTAGGTCGCCTGATAATCTTCCTACCTTCTTTCGTCCTATCTATCTATCTATCTATCTATCTATCTATCTATCTAGATAATCTGTTTGTCTAGATAGCTTATTTATTTTACATTTTGTCATATTTGTTTTCGTGCATCTTTTTCTGTCTAATATATATATATATATATATATATATATATAGGTATGTTGTCATCTGTTCATCCAGCTAGCCCGTTAATTGTTTAAAGTCTTTCTCTCTATTTATCTAAGTTTGTACATAATTTCTCTAGATAGTGAGCTTATTTATATCATAATTTGTCGAATAAGTTACTCTACATTTCTGTCTAATATATATATATATATATATATATATATATATTGGTATGTTGCTATCTATCCATCTAGCTTTTCGATTAATTGTTTAATATCCTTCTGTCTATGTATTTATTTATCTATCTATCTAATATTTTAGTCAGTTCAGATGAATTATGCAAAGCTTTGTTGATCTTCTCGTCAGGCAAGCACACTTAGCTCTAAAAGGAATTTGTCGATGACCTCTTTCGCAATCCACTTTAAGCCACATAAGAAAAATAGACGCTTCAATCCTCTCTTAAATTTTGAATCCATAATACAATTCCGTTCTTGAAAGACATCTATATTTGAAAATTCTTGAACATGTGCGTACAATTTTTTAACAGAGTGGTACCAAACATACGTTATTTTGAACAAAAATATTACAAATTCTGAAAATGCTTACAACATAACCTGTGGTGTTCGATAAAACATACCACACACACAGATATATATATATATGCGCTTTTTATAATAAAGACAGTTGTGCACTTATTTGTATGTATATATATATATATATATATATATATACGCAGATAGATCTGTTTCGCTGTATAACAGTTCATCAGTAAGGTTAGAGCTCCGATTGCTTTTAGCCAGTATTGAAAACCCGACCGAATTGACCGATTCTACCTCTGAGCTATGAGCGCTCGGTATAAGAAGGCAAACTTTTAGCGTGTTGTGTACAATGTACACACGCCAGTGGGTGAGAGTGTTCTAATTCATTACTGATTAAACGATGCGTAGATGCCAGAGTAGCTGCTGTTTTCTCCAAGCCTAACATTATTCGAGAGTGCTCAATCAGGGTGTGAGAGCGTAAACAAATTTAGTTAACATAAAGAATTCCATCAGTGAAGAAGCTATTATCTTGTGTTGACATAAAACATTGCTACGCGACGATAACAGTCACCGAATAACAGACGGAGTTAATATGTTAACGCCCCTGTAACCTTTCTGAAGATGGATCATGTGAGCCGAAAGCTTAGAACCAGAATAATAAAAAATATCTAATTGTTGTACAATTTATGTCTATTTTTATTTTCACCTGAAATTAAATACAATGTTTAGAATGGTTCATGATTAAACTTAATTGACATTCATTGTCTGTTATATTTAACAATATATGTTTTGAATATATATATATATATATATATATATATAGTCATCCGCAGACAGATCTGTTTCCCTATATCACAGCTCATCAGTGCGGTTAGACTCCGATTGCTTTTAACCCAGGATTGAAACTCGACCGAATTAGCGTCATATATATATATATATATATATATATATATATATATATATATATATATATATATTCTTCCTGTCACGCTCAAGGGGAGAGAGTGAGAGAGACAGAGACGATAACGAGGCAGTGTAGGCTTAGTTCATTTTCTTTACTACCAGTTATTAAACTTTACTGTCAGTTATTAAACACTTAATGGTTGTTTGCTCTTTAAAAGCGCATTATTATTTTATTACTTTGCAATAATTATGCCGTCGAGTAGTAAAGAATATAGATGTATATATATTCATATATGTAGTAGATAATTACATAAATATATATTGTTAATTATAATGGGCAATGAATGTCTATTATGCTTAATCATCAGATGTTCTAAACATCGTATTTTTGCTTCACTTTCTGGTGTAAATGGGCAAAAATGAACCGACATTTGGATATCGTTTTATTCATCTGGTTCTAAGTTTTCAGCTCACATGAGCCATCTTCAGAATGGTTTCAGGGACGTTAAGATAAAGTCATCCACAATAAAAATTTCCGATCTTATATATATTCGACAACTAGAGGTTATATTTAAATTGTATTAGACCAGTATACAGTTGTATTAGAAAGTACTCAATACATGTTTGAAAGAAGATAAAGATTCAACATGTAAAGCGTTTAGATACTTAGGTAGGTAAGATCATTCGGTTATGCTACCAATTGATCTTCCTTATCTATCTATCTATCTATCTATCTATCTATCTCGTTTTGTTCATATCTATGTATCTATCTATCTATCTATCTATGTCAGTCTCTTCATATCTATCTATCTATCTATCTATCTATCTATCTATCTATCTATCTATCTATCTCAGTCTCTTCATATCTATCTATCTATCTATCTATCTATCTATTAATCTTAATCTATCTATCTATCTATCTATCTATCTATTTCAGTCTCTTCATTATCTATCTATCTATCTATCTATCTATTCTTAATCTATCTATCTATCTCTATCTATCTATCTATTTCAGTCTCTTCATATCTATCTATCTATCTATCTATCTATCTATCTATCTATCTATCTATTCTTAATCTATCTATCTATCTATCTATCTATCTATCTATCTATCTATCTATCTATTTCAGTCTCTTCATTATCTATCTATCTATCTATCTATCTATCTATCTATTTCAGTCTCTTCATATCTATCTATCTATCTATCTATCTATCTATTCTTAATCTATCTATCTATCTATCTATCTATCTATCTATCTATCTATTTCATATTTCAGTCTCTTCATATCTATCTATCTATCTATCTATCTATCTATCTATCTATCTATCTATCTATCTGTTTCAGTCTCTTCATATCTATCTATCTATCTATCTATCTATCTATCTATCTATCTATTCTATTTCAGTCTCTTCATATCTATCTATCTATCTATCTATCTATCTATCTATCTATCTATCTGTTTCAGTCTCTTCATATCTATCTATCTATCTATCTATCTATCTATCTATCTATCTATCTGTTTCAGTCTCTTCATATCTATCTATCTATCTATCTATCTATCTATCTATTTACATATATATAATATTACAAAAATTACATTATCAGGTATATATGAATTTTTTTAAACAATTTAAACCTGGTTTGAATACGATCAATTTTGATATTTCCAGTAACGTGCTCAAATGCCTGTAATCGGTTCAGGGACCACAACGCCACTATTTTGTCACTGTCTTCGGCCATCCGCCACGGTAGGGATGGACTTGTATCTTCAGTTTAATTCTCTTTATTGTTAATAACTTAAATGTTCTATGTTTACTGTGTGCTAATATTTGTTCTTTGATAATGGCTTATGTGAGCCGAAAGCTTAGACCCGATAAAAAAATCAACAATTACTGTGATTTTTGTTGTCTTTCAACGACATCACCATCAAGTATATCAGACGGTATGAACGGATCTTACACAAAATTAATAGACAAAACTTGTCTATATTATTCAATGAAACCTGCATTAATATACATACATACATACATACATATATATATATATATATATATATACGGAATATAGACGCAAGTTCACGTGCATATATAAATACCTTTTCGGTGTTGATAAAACTGTATTCGATTTAATACAAAGAGCTCTAAAGTATAAATTAATAAATATATATATTATCTTACGTCTAAGGCATGATGTGGAGTTATATACGTTACGCAGTCATTAAGTGTTATTTTTTCAGTTGTTTTGCTGAAAAAGGTATTTTGGCAAGCAGGTGTTTTAATTGTGTAGTGCTTGATATCAGGGTGTAGATGAGATCGTTGATAGGTTTAGTGCAAAAGATGTGTCCTCACAAAACTTCGAAGGTGCCATGCACCACCTCAGTTAAAGTGATGAATTCTTTACCCTAAAACTATATATATATATATATATATATATATAGAGAGAGAGAGAGAGAGAGAGATTACGGAAATATACACAAATTACCTTATCAGGTATATTTGAATTTTTATTTAGTTAACATAACTTTTTTAAATGGATACTCGTAATTGATTGGAAAGTTTGATATATATATATATATATATATATATTTAAAAAAAAATTTTTTTTAGTTTCTTTCTTTTTCCCTCCCTTCCTTCTTTTATCTCTCTTACCACCTTTTTTCCGTGTTGCTTAAACTTACGTCGATTTAACACGGCTGTCTGTTAATTTTTAGTTACATTCTCACTTTTTTTTGCGAACCCAGACGATGTCATTTTTTTTCTTTTCTTATTTATTTGATTTTATTCTATCTTTTTCTTTTTCTTTTTCGTTTTCTTTTTCTTTTTCTTTTTCTTTCCCTTTATTTTTATTTTTATTTTATTTTATTATTTATTTTTTAATTTCTTTGCAATCTATTTAAAAAGGAAAAGTAGACTAATTTTTCTCCAGTTTCTGAAAGGTTTTTTCTGTTGCTGAGGTGATGTGTCGTCCCCCGTGGGGATCTTCATATCGAAATGGCCATTCAACATCTTTGAATTAATCCTTTTTTAATGTATATATATATATATATATATATATATATATGTGTGTGTGTGTGTGTGTGTGTGTGTGTGTGTGTGTGTGTGTGTGTATAAAACTTTTAAACAATTCATTATAACACCCTTTTACTGTGAAAACAATCAAGTGTAACCGCATATTCCTCTCCCATCAGCTTCTTTTCTCGCACTTCCCGTCTATGGAATTCCCTTCCGTATTCTTGTTTCCTTGATGGCTACAATATCCAAGAGTTTAAATGCAACATCAACTGTCATCTCTTATCTTCTTGATTCCCATCCTTCCTCTTACTTTACACTTTGCTCTCACGCAGCTCTCTTTACACCAACCAATTCTCCGACACCTACTGTGACCTGTTCTCCACCCTCTCTTTACCCTCCTATTATGTAACCCTCTGCATACCAGTGGCAGTACTGACATGCTCGGGATGAGACGATTCTAAAAAAGTATATATAGGGGATTTCTGCTTTTTTCCATTGGCTCCATCAATTCATTCGTTGTAAAAGCAAAAGTGCCTAATATTAGTACTGTATATCCCTACTTACTGAAAAAACTTTAGACCAGGGTAAAAACTGATTAAATAATCTGTCTTTAAAAAAAAATGTAGTGCAGTGATATTCTCTGTGGTGCGGCAAATCAGACAACGGTTTCCCCTACAAAGCCACAGTCTGTAGATCTTATATTTTTTGTCTCTTCCGGCAAAATGATAAACTTTTATGATGACAACACGTTTTGCTTTTATGTATTACGTAGGCGTCTTCAGGTCAAAAGTATCTATCTATCTATCTATCTATCTATCTATCTATCTATCTATCTATCTATCTATCTGGTCGAGTGGATAAAGCGTTCACTTTCTGACAATGAAGCCTGGGTTCGAATCTCACCATGATCGATTAGTCAGGAAGGTAATTCTAGCGTGCGCCACCTTTGGAAAGTGCTCGAAAACCATACGACGGATTGACCTAAGCTTTGTGAGGGAAATTGGGTAGACGGCTAGCTTTAAAGAGTTGTTGATTGTTAGGCTATCTCGAAGTCAACTGATGGTGTGAGGGTCCTGGCTGTATTCATGTCAAATAACGCGCTCTCTCCCAGAAACTGTTACTAAGGTCCACTCAGCATAGTTGGAGTATAAACGACATGTGGGCATTGTGGGTTTTGATTAAACACAAGTGTACCTGAGCAGGCCGGAGCAGGCATCGAAAATTTGCATTCCAGTATTAGCGACTAGATTCTTTATTTCTATCCAAGATCTGTTTATTTCTATCTTTCTCAGGAGATGTTATATCAATCTATCTTTCTCGCGATATTTTTTTTAATCAGATCACCCCAAGAAAAGGCAGTAAGGCCACTGGTGTGCAGGGGGCTACGTAACAGTGAATAGAATGAAAAAGAGAAAATCACACCCTAAACAGTGAACAAGGCATGAGCCTCTACACCTGTTCAATAGACGTGGGTGGAGTGTGAACCGGCGATAGTTCAGTCTATCTACTCCAATATATCTATGTCAGTATATGTTATATTTTTCTATCTCTTTTTTGTTCTTTTTTTCTTTATTCTACTGTCAATCTCGGTATATTTTCTACGTATGTATGTATGTATGTATGTATGTATGTATCTATCTATCTATCTATCTATCTATCTTAGTCCATCTATCTATACTTCTTTTTCTTTAATATTTCTTTTGTTTCATTTCCTTTTATTTCCTTCCTTCCTTCCTTCCTTCCTCCCTTCATTCATTCTTTCCTCCTATGTATGTATGTATGTATGTATGTATGTATGTATGTATCTATCTATCTATCTATCTATCTATCTTAGTCCATCTATCTATACTTCTTTTTCTTTAATATTTCTTTTGTTTCATTTCCTTTTATTTCCTTCCTTCCTTCCTTCCTTCCTCCCTTCATTCATTCATTCTTTCCTCCTATGTATGTATGTATGTATGTATGTATGTATCTATCTATCTATCTATTTCAGTCTGTTTCTATCTATCTATCTATCTATCTATCTATCTATCTATCTATCTATCTATCTTAGTCCATCTATCTATACTTCTTTTTCTTTAATTATTTTTTGTTTCATTTCCTTTTATTTTCCTTCCTTCCTCCCTTCATTCATTCATTCTTTCCTTTTATCTATCTATCTATCTATCTATCTATCTATCTATTTCTATTTCAGTCTGTTTCTATCTATCTATCTATCTATCTATCTATCTATCTATCTATCTATCTATCTATCTATCTATCTTAGTCCATCTATCTATACTTCTTTTTCTTTAATTATTTCTTTTGTTTCATTTCCTTTTATTTTCCTTCCTTCCTTCCTTCCTTCCTTCCTTCCTTCCTTCCTTCCTTCATTCATTCATTCATTCATTCTTTCCTCCTATCTATCTATCTATCTATCTATCTATCTATCTATCTATCTATCTATCTATCTATCTTAGTCCATCTATCTATACTTCTTTTTCTTTAATTATTTCTTTTGTTTCATTTCCTTTTATTTTCCTTCCTTCCTTCCTCTCTTCATTCATTCATTCTTTCCTCCTATCTATCTATCTATCTATCTATCTATCTATCTATCTATCTATCTATCTATCTATCTATCTACCTATCTATCTATCTATCTATCTATCTATCTTAGTCCATCTATCTATACTTCTTTTCTTTAATTATTTCTTTTGTTTCATTTCTTTTTATTTTCCTTCCTTCCTCCCTTCATTCATTATTTCCTCCTATGTATGTATGTATGTATGTATGTATGTATGTATGTATCTATCTATCTATCTATTTCAGTCTGTTTCTATCTATCTATCTATCTATCTATCTATCTATCTATCTATCTATCTATCTATCTATCTTAGTTCATCTATCTATACTTCTTTTTCTTTAATTATTTTTTTGTTTCATTTCCTTTTATTTTCCTTCCTTCCTCCCTTCATTCATTATTTCCTCCTATGTATGTATGTATGTATGCATCTATCTATCTATCTATCTATCTATCTATCTATCTATCTATCTATCTATCTATCTATCTATCTTGTTTGAGATCTAACTAGTTGGTATATTAATATACACCTGAAAAAGTAAGTTGGCCTGTGAGAGAGAGCATGTGTAATGCAATATGTGCATGGAACGAGGCCTTTTTTATCATTTAGAATAGCGTGACACGTTGAGGAAAAAAGGATAAAGAAACAAGAATCGACTCATATTAACTAAATGCATTCATTAGTTCTAACGCAAAGATTTTGATTTATACATGCTAAAATATTTTGGGATTTAAACCCATCACGAAATCGGAAATAATTTTGTTCTTTCTGACTTCTTTTCATTTCTACCTCACTCCTTCCCTTGCATTGGTCACGTACGCACAGTTATTTTGGGGACACGCGGGTTAGCTAATCTATTCGACACAATACCAAAACAAAATAAACTTTAGGCTAATAATATATATTTATATTTAGAGAGAGAGAGAGAGAGAGAGAGAGAGAGAGAGAGAGAGAGAGCGAGAACAGTTTAAAAATTTACGCAGGTACGGTTGCCGACCAACGAAAGTAAATTATTTTTTATGTTAACCTAAATATTACGATGCAAACCATTTAGCTGGTATAAAAGAAATTTTGATAAAAAATATTTTAAATTTTCTCTCTCTTTTTCCATCTCTTTATCTCTCTCTTTCTCTCTCTCTATCTAAACTTATTTATAAATGGAACTTTATCTGAGGGTGTGTGTGTCTGTGTGTCTTTGTGTCCTTTATCTATAGACTCCGAAACGGCTGAGTCGATTTTTTGAAAATTTGCACAATTGTACTATAAGCGTCTGCGAGTGTTCTTAGCTAGGTTTTGTGTCGAGGTACCCCCCGATAAATATTGAAAATCGATAATCGAAAAAATCGGGTTATAGAAGGAGTGGTCCGATTTTAATCAAATTTGATACACTCATAGACAAAGACATAAGAAACGATATTCAGAAGTTTCAAGGTTGCAGTTCTTACAATAGTGCAGAAAATTGATAATATATATATATATATATATATATATATATATATATATATAAGGCAAGTATATTTTTTCAGTCCTTTTATTTTAGTTTTTGCTTCGGATTTGGCTCTAAATAGGTATAATTGTAGTTCTTAGTCCCAGCCATGATGCCATTTACTCAGAGGGTTTATTTGACCTTCAAAATTCATTTTACGACGAAAAAAACTTATTTGATATCGATAACAAGAAATCAAAATTTGACTTGCATCCATTCACTTTTCTTTCAGTCTACGGTTTCGCTTTAACTGGATACAACTATTGCTTTTTAGTCTTTCATGCCAATGTCCAAAGAGCTCCAGGACCATGGATTAGTTTTAAAACTTACATTACACCCGAGCAACGCCGGGCTATACTGCTAGTATATGTATGTTTAGAGAGAGCGACAGTGTGTATCGAAGTAGCAGATAATTTTCTATATATATTTTGTTAAATATAATAGACAATGAATCTCACCTTTGTTTAATCATGAACCATTTTAAACATCGTATTTTGGCTTTAATTTCAGGTGAAAATAAAGACACAAATTGTCCAACATTTGGATATTTTTTAATTACGCTTGGTTCTAAGCTTTCGACTCATATAAGCCATCTTCAGAGAGGTTATAGGGACGTTAACATAAAGACATCAACCATCAAATATGATATCTTGTGTTGATATAAAACATAGCTATGTGATAATAAGAGTTCCCGGAACATTTTGTCTTTATTTTTACCTGAAATTAAAGCCAAAATGTAGATAGATTTCCCCCCCCCCCAAAAAAAAAAGAAAAAAGGGCAGCAGAGGGATATCCGGAGTCATGAACCGGGTGTGGCTTAACCCCCCTAGAGTGTCAGGAGATAAGGGCCGAAACACTTGCTTGACGGGGGCTTCTCTTCTGAGGACTCTCTGCTGCCACGCTCTCCACGAGTTTCTTTCTACTAGATAGTAGATAGATAGATAATCTAAAATATTTATTTAATATAAAATATGACGTGATAAATCTGTATAGAGAGTGAAATAGATATTATCCAGATCAATATGGTATACTTGTGTATATATGTATGAATATTAATTATACGTGTTAATGTCTGTGCTTCATAAGTAAGCATATGGGTGTGTGAACACGAGAGTGTATATAACTATAAGATAATTTTAAGTGTACATAGATAGATGTATTTATATGTGGGTATATATATATATATGTATGCATATGTATATGTGTATGTATATATGTAAATTTGTGTAATTATGTATGCGTGTATATGTATGAATGTGTGTGTGTATTCATACATATGTATATATATGTACACGTAATTGTGTGCATGTAGGTGTGTGTTCATGGGTTTATGGTCATTCATTCTCTCCAATGAATAT